>MU279757.1:0-80423 GCA_022385655.1 Xylaria intraflava
AGCGATAAATGCATATGCCTACCTCTCTGGTGCGAAGTTCTAATGTATATGCATATAAGTAGCGCGCCGCAGCTGGTCTGAGCCCGCTGAGATAAGTTTTTTTGGCCCTGGCTGAGAACGGTTTCGGCAGAGTACATGCGTACGAAGTTGCATTCCTGTCCAGAAAGACAGTGTTACCTATGCAGTTAGCGATATAGTGTGTACGGTATTATGTAATTAACAATCTTAATATGGGGCTAATATCAGGCAGGCATGCACTTATCAGTACTTGCCTACCTTCTTGCTCATTTTTTTACAAACTGCACTGGCAGGTGCGAATGTACCTGGTACTCGGTACCTAAGGTACCTCGGTACTTACCATTGTACATGACCTGCTGGACGTAACTCGCCACCGTGGTGGTAGATATTGTCAAAACTCTTATTAGCATGTGCACAGCACACTACGTGATATGAGCCCGTAGTTATAAAGGCCGTGAAAGCCTGGCTGTCGCAGTCTTTGGCCGCTGACTGCTGGGAAACGCCTCTGTAATTAACTAGTGGACAACTAACGTGCAATCAGAGATTGTAATATGCATGTAAGCAGCACGTAGACAGTGCTTAGCCTCCTTAAGGCGATATTTAAGCACGGGATTCCCGTACTGTCCTTTCGTTCCCAGGCAAAGGATCCTCTTGAGCCTTTGTTAATCCATTTTGACGCCTTTTTCTTTGACACTCACGTGTCCTTTGTGTCTACGTACATTTACTTGCCTTTCACCGTGACGTTTCATTCCTCATCCAATTATCTACATACCTAGGTCACATGGCTCAAAGGGGCTTTCATTTGGAAGATCACTCTCGCTCTATCACACCGGGTGTAGCTGAACATCGCTAGATATTACATTTGCATTTCCCAAACTGTCAAGGCTGAATAGCATAACGCATAGCTGCTGAAAGGACAATTCGCTTTTTCTACTTGTGTGACTTCAATAACCGAAGTACCAAACGCTATGCCCTAAATCAAAGGATATCAAAGAACTCCGAATCTCAGCCTAAACGCCCCTCCCTACTGGAATATGCGGTGCACCTTGGTGACATCTGACCAAGCCCCAAGACTCGAGCGGCGGCTTCACCAGGAAGCTGGTAGTGTATCTCTACCTATACCATGCTGTGTCCGAAACGATCAAGATGGCTGGCCTCGGAGTATTGGGTTGCTCTGTGCATTGGGTGCAACGCGGGGTCCGGGCGCGTGACTTCCGGCATGATGGGACTCTGGCGGGACTCGTCAGACATCGCCGACTTATCGTCGGCGTAGTAGTCCATAGTAGTGCCTTGGTTGTATGTGTCGCCGATAGGTATAGGAGCGCTGATGTTGGCCTTGTTGTAGGAGCTCTTGCGGGAGCTCTTGCTGTATGACCGGGAGGTCTGGTTGTCATTGAACTCGTAGGGCAGAGTCGTTGCGCCAGCCTCTCTGACTTCGCGAGCGTGCACTTTATCGTTTCTGAACATGAGCGAGGCGAGGATGTTGACAACACCAAAGGCGAGGGAAATGATACCGGCGCCGATGATCACCTGCGAGATCTGAGACGGCACGCCAGCCGCAGTGTAGGTGCCGGTGCTAAGGCCGCCGAGGATATGACAACCGATGATGACCATGATCGCGCCGAGTCCAGTGAATCCCCGGTCGGGGCCAAGCATAGGCCAAGCGCGAGCAACGAACTCTTGACCCTTGTCCCAGAGGCCGACCTCAGTGAAGATGAGAAGAGCGGCGAAGAAGAAGACAAAGGCGTGAACAACATCGGCGAAGAACTGGAAGCCATTGGGGAGCTTGGCGAAGATAAGCATGAACACCGATGCTACCATGGCGGCCAGTAGAGTGGCGACATTGCAGAAACGAATGACCTGCAAAATAATGTACGCATAACCCTGCAAACCGGCGGACTCCTTCTTTCCAAATCCAGATTCCTTCTTCTTTCCGAACATGGCGAAGAACCTTGAAATGTTCAAGGTCGTGTCTCTGTCGGTAGTATCTGGATTAGTGGTTTGTGAGGTTGCCATGGCTGGTGTACAGGACTTGTGTGTACACGAGATTCAGATTTACCAACGTTTAGATTGCCTCAGTCGAATCGAGTACGATGCCCGAGAGATCAAGTGCTTAAGATCGCAGAAAATAAAAGTTGAGGCTGGAAGAATAAAAATCTGGCCGGCAGATATAGGCTCGAAAAAAAAAGGAGTCAAACGAGATGTAGGAAGTGAAAAGGTGAGTCGATACGTTGGACGATGAGGCAGGACGTAATTGCGAATAGTTGCGTTTGACAAGCGGGTATTTATGAATGGAAGAAGTAGGGCGGGTTGCAAAGGAAGGTGCGAACAATGGCGGTCCGTGAAAGGCCGGCCGACGCGGTCACAAAGGTGGTTGCCAGTGGTAATTGTCCGTCAAGGACAAAGCAATCCAGCGCTTCAGGCCTACAGACAGCCAAAGAACAGACAAAAAAAAAGGTCGAGGTGCACCAGCAGCTCTAGATTACCTAGGACCTTATTGCCCCCGTTTCCCCTATTATTCTTTGAAGAGAGTGAATTTGAAACAAAAGAAAGCGATGATTCACGAACAGAACTACCTAGTTATCGGGCGACTCCCGAGTTTAATATGAACTGCAACAATGGCTTGAATCTCGCTTGTCTCCCCATGAAAGGGTCTATTCTGTCGATTAACAACCAATGAATTGTCCTTGTTGTTTTTTTCGGGCGCGAACAGTCTCGATCTCCACCGGCAAAAGTACCTGGTCTACAAGCTTGTCCGGTTCTGGCTTCTCCTTGCCGGATGTTGCATCCATGTCCAGCAAGGAAGGGCGAATTCGTGGGCCGGTCGAACTGGTTGAAGCTTCAAGACGAAGCGCCGTCCTGTCGAGTGAGTTGGCTCCGGGGTACCCATGATGTAACCCAGTCAAGCCAAGCGCGAATCGCCATTGGTGTTGATCCACGTACGGTGACCATGCATGCTCCGACGGAGCCACTGTAAATGATGATGGCCTGGCATATAAACAGACATGCCAGGAGAGCATCTAGTCGTCGCTCTGTTGATTGGCCACGAAGCAACCGACTCTGTTTCAGCTCTCCTGTCCCCACTTGACGGTCTCTTGGGTTGTGTCCGGGCGTGAATGCCGCAGCACATTACCCATGATACCCATGACAGAAGATGATGATAATGCAGTAAAGGGCTTGAGTGAATTGTAGGTAGGTAGTATAGACACTATAGACTGGTACAACAGTCATTAACACGGATGCAAGCCATGTTTGAGGCTTTCCGATACATACCTAGGTATGATTCCATATCTATCCCTACCTTTCATTGCCTCGGAACAAAGAAGCTCGTCGGAACCAGATTCCAAGCGGTTATGAAGTGCCGTCGAATCGACGTACAGTGCCAGAGCTTACAACCGGCATGCACCGTCACCGCAGCTACGGAGCCGTATTGCGGTTCAAAGATACGCATGGAGATTATTATGTAGTTGGTATGAAAGAAACCGTCTGCTATGCCGTAACCATTCGTGCAGCGACGGAGAAGAGGACCCACAGCCCCGAGTCAGCGTCTATTGGGGGTTTGAGAATCTTTGATTGGCCGGGAGCTGTTGCTTGTCGCCAGCGTCCAACCGCTGGAATGTCCGCCAGCACAGCCTCAGCAGGCCGCAGATGGCCTGCTAAGCAGCTAACGTGGGGAGCTGCCCAGGTTAGAGCGGTTAGGTCAGGTTAGGAGCTCCAGGGTAGGTAGGTGAGTTTAGCTGGCCATAGGCACGTGCGGTGCCGGCCGTTAGGTGGCTCCATACCTGTAATTACAGGCCGCCATGACGCTGTGCCAGCCTGTAATAGAGGTATTTCTGCTCTGCGAGCGGTCATCTTTCCCTCTTCCCCCGAATTCCATCCACCTCTCCCGTTTCCTTGGGCCGATCTACTTTACTTGACCTACCTTGTGTGTACAACATAACCGAACTCCCCCAGCGCGACACATCGCACGTTTGATCAAGCGCCCTTCTAGCGCCCTCTCGTCGGTCAAATCCCACCCCAGTTCAAGCCCCTTTCCCTTTTCACCAAAACAACAACAGCCGCAGCCAGGCTTTTCCTAAAATGACTCGCGGTAACCAGCGTGAGAAGGCGCGCGAGAAAAATCTCAAACAGCAGGCCTCTCAGGTAAGACGATAATCCCGCCTTGGCAGGCCGCGCTTTGTTTGGTCCGCCCCTCCAAATCCCTCAGGAGGTTAAAGTCTATTAAGGATCACAGGGCGAGCGGTTTGGAGACTGGCAGTACCAAACTATCCGAAGGATCGGGGGACGCACGACCAAACCGACCGCGCGGCTCTATTCACTCTCCGCCAGTTTGCCGCCGGGTGATAGCCGCCTGATGGAGCTTGCCTCTCATCTATTATTGCTTCGAGAGGCCCCATGCGGCATTACTCTGATATATCTCACGCTTCCATAAGCAGAATGATGCTTGCCAATCTCTTGGTGAAATTCAACGGACACTAACCAAGTAATGTGACACGTACAGAAATCAAAGAATACAAAGACCGGCACTGAGATGCAGCGCGACAAGGAAAATCTGGCCGCCTTGATGCGACAAAAGCAGGAAGCCGGTAGGCTACCCTCTCTTGCGCACACCAACCCAGTCAAGGTCTCGAGTCTAGAAGAAGCTGACATAGAAGCTACTTATAGCCGATGCGAGGAAGGCCGCTGGAGGCGATTCTGCGGGCGGGAAGAAGAAGTGATGCGGTCGCGATACCCACCAACTGAAGACAACCCGAAATGCCCCCATCTCGGCATCGGGGTTGATCCATCCTGAAGGGCGAGTCGGGCGGCTTCTCGGAGATCAGACTTGATATGGTTTCAATTCGAGCCGAGTTGCATCCTTGCATGCTCTTGCAGCAAAAGGGGTACACTCCGGCAATCTCGAGGTTGTGAGGCGAAGTGGGTTCGGGAACCACGCAATCGACAGCGACGAAGTTGCAATATGTTTCTTGAATTATTATTTTCTCCAGGCGAAAAAGGGGGCAAAGGCGTGATAGGAGTTCATTCCTTTTACAATAAAGCACAGTGTCGTCTCCCTATTTCCCCAGAGTCCGCCTTGGTTTCTTTCTTTCTTACACTAGTTATGACGAACATCCACAGCGGTATGTTCAGATTGACGAATCAATCAGCTGCTATTAGGCGAATGGTAAATAGTAAATAGGCAGAATGCGACCCGTTGTCTACCTACCAGGAGTACGACATGTGGCATTTGTGGATCTAGATTCCGTACCCTCATGGTAGGACTATCTTTCTATTTCTCATCTAGATTAGGATCATAACTGCCCGAAGCTCCTCGATAGAAAAAACGGTGCACTCGCACTTTCGCGTAGGTAGTACTGGAGGTCGGGCTAGCTAGTGTATGAATGTTAATACCAATTCAGAACGAAGTTAACTGCCTCTATGTGTGCGGGTGATAAGCCTTGACATGTAAACCGGGTACAGTAGAAGCATACAGCCTACACAAACATTTCTGACTCCGGTTCCGTATTCACGGGAAGCCTATGGAATGCATGTTATGAAGCCGTGTGACAGTTCCTGCTTCCCTCGCCCCTTTTCTCTCTCCCTATCTCCGACCAGACACCATCAGGCGGCCGATGGACTTACCTCTTCAGTCTTTGGGATTCATATCACACATTAGAAGCTTATTTGCGAGCAGGATAGACTAGTTCATACAGAGAAGAACCTTCGTTTCATCACGTAAAGGAGGCGGAAATGGCGAAGCAGGGAAAACACCGTCATAGAGGCAGTTTGCATAACTGGTAATCCCAACAGGGAGATACCTAGATATTCATTCCTACTAAACCCAACTCATTCCAACTTCAAGTGTGCACTGCCGGTGAACCAATTCGTAACAATTCGTTGGGAAACTTACAAGGTCATAGCTAACCGAAGTTGCTATTATTTCAGTCAGGGGGCCTAAAATCATCTCATGAAAACCATTTGTAAGATACGGCGGTATGTCTGGTATAATCAGAGTTGTATTTTTCAGCCATGTAGGTATGGTATCATAAATATTAAAGGCGACTACGCTACAACCTTTGTGTAATACTATTTCTCATAAATGGTGTTGTCAGAACAGAGCCCCTTTCCTTAGATATCCAACCGTGTCAAGAACGACTAGCCGCGTGATACAGATCGAAGAAAGACACTGTTTAAAGGGAGCGTGTCTGCTGCGATCCATCACTATATGTACCGTTAATCCTGGTCATTGCGGGCAGAGTGCCTCAAATTTGCAAGAGCCTCGCGATATTTATATGTCGGCATATCGCTTGGAACGCGGAAACGTTACCATAAGACCCAGCGAACAGGTGCATGTGCACGGTCATTGTGTTACTGCTCTTCCTGGATGATAGAGTGGCATGCGGTACCCTCCCTCTGGCGGGTTCCCCTAGGGTAAGGTTGGCATCAATTAGCTATGTAACATTCCGCCCATATCATATAGACAACTCACTTTAGTGACACCCTAGAAACCGCTTTTGGCTCATCCGCATACCGACTCAACAATTTCCTAGCTAAACCCTACTCCGTCATCTCTTGATTCTGCGTCGAACCACCCCGGGCTTCGTAATAGCCGGTATAGTAGCCGGCGTAATACCATGACATGAGAAGCCTCTTCAACCCCTCGTCACGTACTGTTGTTTGTTAGTAGGTTCTTAGTACAACGGTCTGAGGAATTCAACAGGGTTACTGGGCGTGGACAAAAGGATGCTGATGTTACATACCTGTACCGAGGAGGCCCGCCGGCGCAGGAGGGGTTGCAGACACACGGGGATGATTGTTTTGAGTTGCTGCATTTCCAACCCCCTGTCCATTATTCTGCATCTTGTCAGTATCTCCGGAACTTTTGACTCTGTAAAGTCTCCTTCCCCTGACCCGAAGTATAAATGTACTCACGAGATTATCCTCTTTTCTCTCGGAAGCAGCGTTGAGTTCTTCTTCGTCATTTGAAGGCCCGCCAATTTTATCCGGGCTTTGTTTGGCATCCGTAGCCCTATGTCTTATGATCTCTCCGTCAGTCATCTTGGCGAGCTGAGAAAGTAAATTACCGATATAAGGATACCAGGGACAAATCTCACTCTTCAGGTTTGGGCTTCAGCAGATCCTTTACGTTTCCGCCGTTTCTGTGGATGCTATGGTACTTCTATAGAATGTCAGTATTAGGATTCAGATCTTGGCTTGGAGGTGCGGGATGGCACCTTATATTCCTCCAAGGCCTCATCCCAAGAATTGATCAATGCCGAATCATCCCATATTTCATCATGTGTCAGTTCCTGGTTTACAAGCGCCATTCTGCCGCCTGAGTGGGTGTTGCCGCCGTAAGCTAGAAAGCAATGGAGGCTGAAGGTCGCTAAACGATAGAACTGTGTCGTGGCAGTCCAATTCAGCAGAAGATTATATCAACGGCGTATGCCATATAGGGCACGATACGTCAGCGCTGATCCGCACCAGCGCAGCAGGTCCGTTTTGAAGGCGAAACGGAAGAAAACGCTTGTCGCACTGTTAATCCGTCTGCAAAAGACTCCGTGAGCTTCGAGGCGGGTTTGGCAAGAGCAGAGCCCAGGCAGAGCCGGGTCGCAGCCGCTTGGCGGGTCTCCGTGCTGGGGGGACGGCGCGCTGCAGAGACCCACATATTTACAGCGCTGGCCGGGGTTTAGTGGGGCGACGGGCTGATTTCAGCCTCTCACCGCCAAAATTTCAACGGCAGAATTTTTCTACTGTGCAGGCCGAATATAATAATCCAGCTCTAATAATTCCAGCCATTTCGCAGTGGTTTCTTAGACAGGAGGACTACCGGTCCGGCATACCACCAACTTTCAAGATGCCAGAACTACGACCGAGAAAGCCTGCCAAGGCTACTCCGAAGGAGAATCCGAAGGAGAAAGCACCCCTCAAGCGCAAAGGTCTGTCTTTTCCTCTACGAGCGCTGCGCGAATCTCCCACTGACATTGCTCTTTACAGCTGCTGGCAACGATGATGCATCTCCAGCTGCGCCAAAGAAGTTGAAGGGCGATGCGCAGCCTAAAGAGCCCAAGAAGCTCAAGGAGTCCAAGAAGCCAAAAGAATCCAAGGAGCCAAAAGAATCCAAGAAGCCCAAGGAGTCTAAGGAGCTCAAGGAGCCCAAAGAGCCCAAACGATCAGCTTCGAAAAAGAAGCAAGAGGAGGAAAAGCCCGCTCAAGACGACGATGAGAGCAATGCCTCCGAAAGCGACACTGAGGCGCAAGCTCTAGCCAAAATAGTCGACAGCGATGCCGAAGCAGATGATGCCGGCCCCGAAGAGGAGATACAAACCCTAGAGCTTCCCAAAGTCTCGAAAGATGTCGCGAAAGCCTCCGATTCGGAGAATAGTGAACCTGGCGTCGTATACGTATGCTATGGACTACCCAGTGAAAAAGCAAATGATGCAGGTATTGACATCGACTTAGATTGGCCGAATTCCCAAGGGATTTTACGAACACCAGATGCGCGAATACTTTTCGCAGTTTGGGCAGGTCAACAAGATCAGGATGTCTAGAAATAAAGCGACTGGCCAGTCCAAGCACTTTGCTGTATGTGTGAACACTCATCGCAGGCCCTCGCTCCTCTTTTCTTCAGTCGCATGATATTGGCCTTGCGAAAGCCGGAATCTCGGATCAACCATGATTTAAACATGTTAAGGTTATCCGCTAACAACTGTCTTATATAGTTTATCGAGTTTGCGGAACTAGGCGTGGCTGAGATCGTTGCGAAGACTATGGTAAGATATTCCTACTATGTATTGCATAGCAATCTAACCTAGCATTAGGATAACTATCTGCTATCTGGTCATATTTTAAAGGTGAAGATGGTCCCGAAGTCACAGATACACGAGAAACTATGGGTCGGCGCGAACAGACGATTCAAGAAGGTACCTTGGAATAAGATGGCCGGAAACAGGCTAAAGAAACCCCTCCCCGAGTCAACCTGGACGGAAAAGATCTCCAAGGAAGAGACCAAGCGGAGCGGGAGAGCGAAGAAGCTGTTGGCCATAGGCTACGAGTTTGAGGCACCAAAACTAAAAGGGGTGCATGGCGAGAATGATACCGCCGCTCTCGAAGATGCTAAGGATGATGCGCCAAAAGCCATTGAGGCCGCACCTCAAACAGATGATGCGGCTACTAGCAAGCCAGCACGAGCAGCGAAGAAGGCCACTAAAGCCAAAGGAGACAAAAGCCCGGCGGCTAAAACTGGCAAGGCAGCGAAGAAAGGGAAGAAGACAGCTTAAATATGATATAGCATTGGGCGTGGCGTTCACAATGGTTTATAGTAATGGATCGCTAACTTAACCACCCATTTTCGTGAATCCCAGGATTATATTAAATGGGCGTGTAGCGATATCAAGGTGCCGGCGGTACCTATCACTGAATGGCGATTTGGTAGGTTGGATGTATGCGCATAGCGAACCCACGATGCTACTTTATCAAGCGAAAGTGAGATTATAAAAGGCAACTAGATAACTAATCGTTCTGCTTCGACTGGAACTCAGTGGGCGGGCCAAGAAAGCACGGCAGAGCCGTGGGGTTGGGCGAGTCCGAATGGTCGGGTTCCAGAGAAGGGGAAATATGTGAGGAAGAAAAAGAGAAAGACTGGGCTGGAGCGAAGTGGAATTTCGCGTTTTATTCACTGGGCCGTTCAGTCATGGGCCAATCACAGGCGACAGGGATGGACAACGGGTGAGTGCACTTCGTACATACAGTACGTATACACAGTACGTGTACGGTCCGCAGAGTCACAGACACGTGAAGTCATGTCTGCATCGTGACGAATGCCAGCTGTGGCCGGCTGAGCATAAGGCTGGGATGCCCCGCTGCACCTGCCAGAAATAGCAGGCACGGAGACGTTATCGTTATCGCCATCATTCGTTACGCTCATCGCAGCAGCCCTGGAGCCTGAGTGACCTGCCTGAGTGACCCGCTGCCGTGTACCTGTACGTTCCGCCAATCTGGCATCTGACGTTTGTGTCCGTAACTGAAACCGAAATGCGCAATTCTCGTTGAGTCTGAAGCGCTCATGTTCGCAGTCCCTCGTCCCTTATAACGCGCTTTATATTTATTTCTTGTATCCAATGCCCATCTCAATTCGAGAAAGGCCGCCGTCTAGACATTGACAATGTCTCCTGCCAAACCCTCTCAGCAAGGTGGTTCCAGTCAGTAATTCTCATAACACCCTTACACTAATCTCCAATGCACGGTTTGTGTGCTGATCATGCCACTCAGCTACCAAGAGGAAGGACAACAAGAAGAAGAAAAATGCCGCAAAGTCGAAGCCAATCGCAGATGGCGTCCAGGCTCCCGAGATAGCCCAGAATGGCAGCCCCGACAATGATGACGGCGATCAATCCGACGACACTGAGGAATCGGCTGCAACCGCGACGACAGCAGTATGAAATGGTCACAGAATCCTTGCTCAACGCCCTCATGACGCTAACAGAGCGACCCAGGCTCACAAGAACGGCCACGAGAATGGCCGTGCCACATCACCTTCCATTAATGGGCATCTCCCGGACAACGCGATATCCGACCCTGATACTACAGTACGGCCGGATGTGATAACAAACGAACGTGAGGCGCTTCAGGCAGAGGTAGAAGAGCTGAGGAAACAGCTCGAGAGTGTCCAAATTGCCCATACGCAGGAGACAACACAACTGAAGTCCGAACTCGAAGAGGTCGAAGTAGCAAAAGAACAAGTAGAGGAGCAATATCAGACACTCGTGGGCAGAGTCGAGAAGATCAAGGAGAGCGTCAGTAACAGGCTGGCCCAAGGCAAAGAGGAACTAGGGGAGGCAAATGAGCGCATCGAAGAGCTCGAGGCGCAAATCGAGGAGCTCCAAAAGGGCAATCAGACTTATCAGGAAGAGATTACCAACTTGCAGACAGAACTACAGGATGCCAATAGGGAACTTTCTAGCTTGCGCAGTCGGAACAACCTGTCGCAGCAGAACTCGCTGAAGGAAAAAGAAGATATGACTCGCCAGATCAATCACCTGAGACAAGAAGCCGAAGCAGCTAAAGATGCCATGGGTGATTGGGAAGTTCTGGCCATGGAGGAACGTTCGATCAGGGAGAGCCTGACAGAGAAAGTCACCGCGCTCGAGGAGCAACATGAAGGCCTCCAGGAGAATTACGAACAAGCGGTATCCGAACGAGATATTCAATCGCAAGCTGTTGATAGTTTACAGAGGGCGCTCCAAGAGATACAGGAGGCCCGCAAGAGGGAATTACGTGAAATGGTAGAGAGTTCTGAAGAGCAGCTCCAATCGATGAAGAAGCTTGTCCAGGATGCCGACGCAAGAGCGCTGGAAGCGGGCGCCGCGAGGGCGTCGTTACAGAAGGAACTTGAGCGCACGGCTCCCTTCGAAAAGGAGGTCAAGGAAAAGAACCTCCTTATTGGAAAATTACGTCACGAGGCTATTGTTCTCAATGATCATTTAACGAAAGCGCTGCGGTATCTGAAGAAAACGAAGCCTGAAGAAAGTATTGATAGGTTCGTTCATCTCCCAAAGCACGTCCTGGAAAAAAAAATACTGATACTACGCAGACAAATCGTCACAAATCACTTTCTCCAGTTCCTTGCGCTGGACCGCTCGGATCCAAAGAAATTCCAGATCCTCCAGATCATTGCGGGTTTACTGAACTGGACGGACGAGCAGCGGGAACAAGCCGGCCTGGCACGTCCAGGGGCCTCCAGCAACTCCCTCCGTCTCCCGACATCCCCGTTTCACAGGACGCCTAGTACGCCGTCGCTCAACACGGAGTTCTTCTCGGAGCCCACGCACACCTCGGCTAATAAGGAGTCACTCGCCGACCTGTGGGCGGGCTTCCTGGAAAGGAGCGTGGAAGAGGGTTCGCAGAATCTCTCGAGAAAGACGAGCGTGTCGAGTATAGCAACTGGCAGGCCGGAGACTAAAGGCGGATAACCTAACCTGCTCTGGTGTATATTCAAAAAAAAAAAGACAAAGAAAAAAACCCAAACTTACTACAACAGCTATTTTTTATATTACCCTACCAAATCATTGTTTTTTCCCGAGTACTACTGTCTCTGTTCAGTATACCCAGCTGCGATGTTGTACGACTCTTTTTGTTGAAAGAACCCAAAGCATTCATTATGGCGTTTCACGGCGAATCCGGATTCAAGGAAAGGGAAGGGGGGAACATTACTAATAAGAGGGGGCGGGCATCGTTGTCACAGAGATAGGCTCTTTTTTATGATGAATCTCTTGCATCTTTTCGGATCTGTTTTATTTTATTCTTTTTTTTTGAAATGCGTTCATCCTCTTAGGCCCTCGCGGCTCGCCTGTCATCATCGGATCGCTGCTTCGATTGTGTTAGCGACATAGGTGTAACATCTCATTTAGAAAGAACCGGTAAAAGAAAAAATTCACAAGAGACGTCCTGGGTCAGGTAATCCGGGACTTTGCTTCTGGGAGCTTGGTAAAGCCTAGCCCGCATGACGGTGATGAAGAAAACGCACTGCAAACATATTTGATGGGCTTCTTGTGTTTGGCCATTATATCTATTGATGACGATGATGAATAGAATACCGAGGAAATGCATGTAGAACAATACTGTATATGACTCCGTCCCGATCAATCCACGCTTTCCCCAGTATATAAAACACTCATCTCGCGGCGGACTCCGGTATGGGCGGCAGCACGTTGAGCGAGTAATGCTCGGCGTCTCGCGAGATATCCTGGATATTGATACGGTTGGCGAGTGCGTCGTTTATGCCCTCGACGACCTCGCGCTCCTCCATCACCTCGCGCATGAGCCTGCCTTCGTGCGTCCAGTACGCAGAGGTGCGCTCCCGTAGGTCCTCGTCCCGAAGGCTCGTGTTCTTCACGATGCCCACGGCGCTCAGCCGGCTCTTCGTGGCCAGAAGCTGGCGGACCGCGGTCTCGATGCGGGACGCAGGGTCCAGCGGCGTCGCGAACAACCGCTTTGTCGCAGATACGTATATCAGCGCAGCGATGCCTGCGTTTAAGAGGCCGAGCACGACGTGCCGGAGCGCACGTGAGGACCAGAAATACATCTCTAGGTCCACGAGCCGTGTTGCGCGCGCATTGGCGCCGTAGTTGTATACACTCACGCTCCAGATGTCCAGACCTGCCACCACGGCGCTTGCTACGGCTGCGTTGCGCCGCCAGCCGGAGGCGTCATTGCCGGCGACTGGGGCAGAGGTTGCGAGGCTGACGACCACTAGGTTGAGGAGATGGGGCGCTAAGAGGGACGGTAGGGCGTAGTATAGATACGTCTTGGGGTCGTCGGAGAGACAGAAAGGACAGAAAGCGAGTGCATCGGGGCCGAATTGTAGGTACAATAGGCGAGACTCGAGGTTGACGAACTTGGCGCGCAGGGCGTCGTCGGTTGGCGTCAGTATGTTATTCGGCCGCAGGGAGGCCAGGCGTGTGAAGAGCACATCCGTTGGAATCTGGAGGCGCGAGGATGTGAGGTTGAAGAGGTTCTCGGGTGCGAAGGGCGGAAGGGCGAGGATGAAGAGAACAAGGGACACGGAGCAGAGGATGGTGACGGCACGGAAGGCGGGCGCCGGGAGGGGTCGAATCGGTTGATTGGCGGCCTGTGACGAGGCGCGTAGGCCGCGGTAGTATGCTAATGCTTTCGGGAGGAGAATAGGGCCAAAGAAGAGTAGGAGGGACTTGATGCTGTGTGCGCCATCGTGTAAGTCCAGAGTTGCTTCGGATCAGATATAGGTGGAGATTCTGGCATATACTTACGTCCCCCACGAGACAGCAAAAGCAAAAGCCATGATATTGTTGGTTTTGTTTTCTCTGCGTTATCTCATGGCGTCATCTCATATTTGTTATTGTTGCTGTCGCTGTTGTGTTTCTCGGTCCTTTGCGTTGAGGTTCCTGACAGACGGGGGAATGGCTTGGTTGAAAGTGAGGCCAGATAGTTGAAGTACGGGCGCTTTTAGGTACCGCCTTGTAGATCTTCCCGAGGTACCCATGTACCTTATCTTTCCGGGCAGGCTCCACTGACTAGCAGCGCTAACGCTGCGCCGACTGCCCGAGGTCCCGTCTCCTCCATAATATCGCTCTATCGAAATGTGGCATTAACGGTGGATACACAGTGCAATGACGTACCATTTATTAGACCCATTGCTCGGCCACCCAGGAGCACTGCTCCCCTATAGCCCCCTGTTCTTGTGTTCGAATAAGTCTGTCGCTCGAGCAATACAGTGCCACCGGCCGAACAATGGGGTAACGATGCTGATTGGCTTGACACGATTTTGCTCTCAGTGTCCACTTTTATAAGTAGATCTCTTGATAAATTCTCTGCGCCTTGGTTCTTCGTCTCTCTAACTTCTTTTTCACACTTCAAACAATATTGTAGCATCCAGCTTTCTCAGGCTTTCAAGACTCTTTTTCGGTGTGTTCATGTTGCTTGCATATTCTAGGCGACGAACGCTTTAGCCAGCTACTATGGCATTTGGCAAGAAAGACTGCTTCAGACGCTTCTCAATTCCACTGGCTATCCAGCTTGAGCGAGCTACCTATACGCCGCAGCGTCGATAGAGGTAAGATCGAAATCGTAAGACACCTTCCGGTGTGCCTGGCACTTTCGAAGCTTTAGCGATCTTTCTTCCCGGTGGTCGCTAAAGTCAAAAAGTATGCCTAGATCAACCCAAAGTACTCTGCCAAGAGTCATCTCAATCGTGTTACAGAGTCCTAGCCATCGTGCAATGATATACTCTGCGTCAAAATAGATGAGAAACATGCCCTCGTGCTCGCTTTGCTTCCTTTTTTCCACTTGTAACCTTGTAACCCTCGTTCAAGAATTACTCTTGCTCTTCTCCGCCGCTGGCACTGATCCATTCCGGTCACTAGCTGTGGCCGCCGCTGGCTGTTTTCGCATGCCGAGTGCAGATGCCAGCATCGCTTTGATCGCATCACTGCATAGAAGAACCGCTGCCGCACAGGCCGTTTGCCAAGATACTATACTGACGCTGCCAAGGGGCGCTCGCGGGAATGACAATATCCACTCGACGTAGTATGGGAACCAGCTGTTCGGCAGCCAGAACATCGGCTCCTTTCCGTAGATCCAGGGCAGTATAAACTTGACTCCCGACGTGGCAGACCAACGTATAATTCCGGCGATACGGTCGAACTTTGCTTTCGAGGCGTCGTGTGAAGCTTCTATTGAACGAAAACGGGGAACATTAATATATATTCCTTCATCTATGGGCCGAAATTAGAGCACTCACTCATCTTCTCAAGCTGCTCCAGCTGTTTGTCGTGTTGTCGTCGAAGCTTCGCCCACTTGGCGAACTGATCTTGGCTGCTCGTAGTATTCATGTCACGCCGGATCGCGAGATATTCCCCCTGAAGCTTATTCTTCGCAGCCGCCTGTCTCGACGTCTCTGTCGGGAAAGAGAGGTAGATATTCCATAGCTACAAAAGTAAGCGAACCCAGTCAGCTACTTGACATGACGTTTTCGAGCCGCCGCATCCAACTCACCACGTTGTTGATGGTCGCAGCCCCTATGGTGTTCACTAGGTGGACGGCCACCTCGACCAAGAGAACTACCAGAAGCAAGGACGGCATTGTCTCCGTGGACCCCGTTCTTGCGTATGAGGGTAAGGCGCCGCAGCGAGTTGGACTTGAAGAAAGTGTGAAACCTTGTGATGTGTTGGCCGATTCGACATCATAGCGGATTCGATAGGTTGGCATTACCTTCATAGAGCACAAAATCAGGCAAATTGCACACGATAAGCCTTTAAAGCTAAATATGCATCTATAGATGTTCGACCCCACCAACGACCCTTGCTCCGTCTCGTCAATTCGTCCCTTTGGAGCTCACTGGCTCAGTCATTCATGATCCGTCCCAAAAATATGTTCAAGACCCAGAATGTCGAGATCTTTAGACAAAAGTCTGCTATCTCAGCTAAAGTCAGAGGACCCGAGACCTGTATATAATGATCTGATAGCGCTGTTCACGGGTTTGCCTGACGCCGACTTGCTCGAGATTGAGTTTCTTGGACAGAGTCATCGACTAGACCCGGGCGTCAATTTCCTTCAAGACGGGAATGCCATAGCAATTCCCAAGGTCAGACTCATACAAGCGTTCTTCGTTGCTCGCCAAACCCTCCGAGCCTATCTTCAAAATTCTAGCAGAGACATCTCTAGCGATGTCATAGCCGCAACCTCCATCCTCTTATTGATGGATCCAGAACATCTGACGGCTGCTAATATACGGAAACGTGCGCTCTTGACCTCCCCCGGGGGGCCAACACAGGCCGCTCTAAAAAAGGAGCAGCAGTTTGTTGATACTCTGCTTACTGCCAGACTACATCGTCATACAAAATCACCGACTCTCTGGTCCCATCGACGCTGGCTCGTCACCACTTGTTGGAAACTGGGCACTCCTTGGGATGTTCGGCATGATATCCAAAATGTGGTCATGGTTGCTGGACAACGCCACCCTCGCAATTACGTTGCGTGGCAGCATGCTCGATTCCTCATAGATCATGACTTGAGCCTGGCGGTCACGGTTGCTTCCGACGTGAAGGATTTCTGCTTAAAGAATCATTCTGATATCTCGGGTTGGGCTTTTCTATCTGACTGCATCACTAGGATCCAGGATGAGAGAAGTCGGAACTTGGTCTGCTCATCGACCCTCGAGGCTGTCCTCTCCATTACCGAATCTTTTCGGTGGCTCAACGAGTCGGTCTGGGTATTCTTACGCACACTTGTGGCAAGAGATTGTGTCAGCGAGCAAGGCTTTAAACAATTTGTCGTTACGAATGAGGGTCTCTCCGCTACACTACCACATGATAGCCCTCAGCGGATAATATTGGAGAGGGCCCGAGAGTGGTGCGGCGAATACCGCGTGCCGAAGTTGCCTGAATCAGGCCAAAACCGCCAAACACTTACTACTGCCACCCCATAAATCTATTACCAGTATCACCTATTAGATCTGAATCGCTTCAGTTTATGAATCAGTAGCTTAACTCGGGAACTAGAGGATTTGAAACACCCGTCCACGTAGCTGATCTAACAAGATGGCGATGTTGTCCATCTTCATACCGGCCACATTATTCATGCGCCCCCCCCCCTCTCTCTTTTGGGTGTGTATAACCCCGGGAGGCATCATCACAGTCAGTAGCCTACATCAATATAGAAACACTTGATAATACATATAATTCGTACTCAACTCTATCTCCACGTGGAGAGGTAACGCTACGCAAGTGAGCATAGATATCTATATTGCTGATTGTGACAGTGTAATGTGTATTGTGTAATGCCGAGATCATTTACATACAAGCAAATACCTTTGTATGTACTACATCTAATCAGCAACACTGGACAAAGCGAGCTGTGTCAATCGTGACCTGAACAATCCTCATTCGCAACATCTAGAGTGCTAGCAAAAAATGCCGAAACTTTTGCTTATTTCTGCCTCTTGTCATAAGAGCGGAATCCTGATAGTTAAGTCATTACCGAACTGGTATCAACAACATATTCCCATTACTCGAAGGTCCTAGATCTAGAGAGATATATATATTATTACATAGTAGACTCTGTTATTACCTGCTAGTCGTTTCACGCCGGCAAGACATATATATCACCGCCAGGAGGCTCGATGCTGGAGGACAGGAGTATAATATAATCCATCACATTCACGACACACGAATATACCTAAAGTCAAGCAAGCGCAGCGCCGAAGCGAATAATCTCGTTTCCTAAGTAATTACATGGTTTCTACATACAAAACGGCCGGCGACCCGTCCAAGTAACGTCACTTAGCTCGGAACAACGCCGACCTGATCTGCTTGATCCGCGACTCGGTAGGTAAGCTCATTGGTTTGTCTCTCTCCAGCCTCCCTTGGGGTATCATTCGTGTTCTGCCTGGTCTCCTCTCGGGCTTCAGACTCGTTGTCTCTGCCCGGGTCCAATGTCTCCCCTTCGGTTTTATTTTCATCGTTTTTTTATTTTTTCGTTTTTTTTATAAAAGAAAATTGTGCCGTGTTACAAAGGAAGATGTTCTCGGAAATGCGTCCACATGTATGTTTTCGTTTCTGGGTCGGGCTGCGCTGGGGAGAGGCGTGTTGGCAGCTCCCAAATGTCGTCGTGCGCTTAGATAGCCAATGCTACCATTGATAGTAGCGATGTGAGGAGCCCGATGGCGCGCCCCGGCCCTAATTTCCACCCGGACGAGTTCTTGTTCGTCGGCTGTCCCCCCGACGGGGTCGTTTCTGATGGATTTTGGTGTCCATTCAGCCCCGATCCTTCCTCTGACGGCACTGAACTTGTGGCCGTAGACTGGCTTGACACGGTGGCGGTAGATGTCCCTGTAGGAGATGTAGTAGTCGTGACGCTTGGTGGCGTCGTCTTTGGGACTGCCTTGGCAGCAAAGCCTGTCGTTGGTTAGCTAGGTACATAGAAACCCCATCAGCTCGTGGATTGGGGGCTACTTACCGATTCGCCCCTTGTCCGCGTCGAAGACGCTGTAGACGTTCTTTAGGAAGGAGTCCCCAAGTAGCCAGCCTCCGGGAATATACTCCGTCCCGTAGATATTGCCAGTACACGCGCCATTGCTACTTGGCGCGGACACGAAGTCTTTGGAAGACACGGTCCAACTCTTCCCCGAGAATGTGAAAGCGATTTGACTATCGGTGTCGCAAGGGATGGTGTAGGTCGAGCCGTCGGTCGAGGACGATCCGGGAATTAACTTGTACATGGTCTCAACATCGGCCGGGGGTCCAAACACAAAACTCGTGCCCGTATCGATGTACGCAGACCTGCCCGTGAGCCCCGCTGACTTGCCGCTGACCATGACGTCGTCCAGGGGGATTGTCCATGCGCTATTTGATTTAACAGATGCGTATGTGATGTCCCCCGTGTATTTATCCGGATCCGTTGCGCCGAACATAATCTCTCCATCGTTTGTGTTGTCCGAGCTCCTCGACAAGCTGACGCCGAATATATTCGCATCGATCAGCTTGGCCTGCTTGACGGTGGAGAGCCACGTGTCGGAGCTGGTGGATAAGCCGAGGATCCCATCGAACGGGAACTGAGTGAATTGGTCCGAAGTGCTATTAGCAACGCCGAAAGGAAAGGTTACCGAGAGCCCCGCTAGGGACAAGGTATCCTGGGCTATATGGCCATGAACGGAGCCGGTGCCGTACTCCACGTTATAGGGCTCGCCGGTGTCGTTGTACGTTGTCGAGTCGTTCGGTCCGAACGTGTTATGGATGAGACATGACTTCGACGTACACGATGAACCCATAACCCAGGTCGTACTGGCACCTGTGTCGAGAAGCATATAAAGCTGCTTGCCTTTTGAGCCGAGCTTAACTTCGGCGAAGTACGAGTAGTCTGCTCCGTCCTGGTCGATGCCGGCGCTGTGCTGGGCGGTCGGGTCTTGAGCCTTGACGACTACATATCCAGCTTGTCTCTCGGCGATTACGGCGTCGCCTTCTGCATTACGGTTGACACCCCTGGGAGTTTGAAAGGGTGTCTTGATCCTGGATTTACCAGACTGTGCATGGCAAACGGTCAACAACAAATGTCAAGTGGGAATGTTAGCAATACTGACAGCAAAGGTCTGCTTGACCAGCTTAAATGTGACGAATCCCTTGGCAGATTGGTCGATATCCGAGCCCCTAGCCTGGTGCTGATATTCCGGCGCGGCTAATGCCGAACCACATAGTAGCGTCGCGACGTAGAATAAAAGCCGAAGAGAAGAGGCTCGAAGCATCTTGATATATCCACCATCAATTCAAGTCAACCTCTTTACACGGCTGAACCGCTTCTTGCTCCAACACCCCTCACGCGTCGCAAGCGCCTCTCGTTCGAAGCGAATGTATATAAGTCCAGCAAATGAGCAAATTCGGGAGGTCGAGCGCGCTTCTCACGGTTTGGGATCCAAGTTTTATATAGATAGGTATAAAGCAGGCGACCGAGTGCCAGACTCGAAGTCTCGATATTATGTGCTGATGAAGCCGTAGAACGTCATTGGCATAATGAAACGCGAAGACAACCCTTCTCGCAGGAGCGTCGGCGGGAGGACAGCGAGCGAGTAGGCAAGCGAAAGCAGAACACGGGAGCCAAGCTGGTGATAAGGAATGTAGGGCCTAGACAGACTGGATGATGGCCAGTATGATTACCCAATATATGGCGTCTTAGATTCCAAAACAGAGCTGCTGCTGGGAAAAACACCGCTTCGAGGCTGTATGAGACAAAGAGTATATATAAATATAAGCGTCACTGGAATACCGCGTGGTGGCAAACGAAAGAGAACACGTAAAGACGCCGGACAAGAAAACAAAAGACAGGAAACAGTCAATTAGCTGTCAATCGAGCAACATGCAGGCAACGGCATATCAGATCAACGACGGCAACGACAGAACGCAAGCAAGGAGGACGACGGAACGTTGAGATCATGTTTGTAAGTACGAATCCGTACTTACATAGCAGTGCACTGTAGAGAGCCGGCCGAGAACGAAAAGCCACCAAGACAGCGGTATCTCTGTTGAAACCTGGCTGGTAACCCTGTCTGCCGAGCGATCAGCGCTTTCTGCTTTCCTCTTGAGGCTAGTGCTGGGTGAGTCTCTCTCCACTATGTTGTTTAGACGATCGGCCGATGCTACCTACCGACATCATAGAGATACTGGATGTAGGCATTCGGTGCTCCCACAGGATTGATTGCTTGCAGAGGTCGTTGATCAATTATTGGCCCGATTCAACCGACGAGAGAGAGAGCTGTAGGTCGGTATGTAGCAGTAGGTACAAACGTAGGAAGCATTGCCATCTGTCGACACTTTATACCATGTTGAAGTGTACCATGTACACGCCTTCTGAGCATACATGAAGTGTAAATTCGTATGCTGACTCTTTACCTATTCACATAGGTAATACATTGCCTCCGTACCTATGAACGTCCGGACTGTAGATAAGTAGCAGCTCCTGACGATCAATCTTCCGAGAGCTAATTAACTAGGTATGTCTAGGTATTCATACAGTATAAGATTGGATGACGACTTGGCTCCTGCCAGGCTTGGCCAGTCACTAGATACAGTGCTTAACGCATTCGGCTCTGATTATCTACATACTGAGTAGGTAGGTTACAGGTAGGTATGAGTTATAACTGCCAGGCGGTAGGTAGTATTGTCTAGGTATGTAAATACCCTCATTATCCTGAGTGTGCCGGCGGAAGGCCGACCTAGTGCCTACACTATACTAGTATAGCTCTCGCGCGGGAGTTTCAATTTGAGAACTCCCAATTGCTCCCGTCCTTGTACTTAGTAAAGGGGCTTCGCGACGATCGGGAAGGTATTCTTTCTCGAACGGTTTTCTGGCCAGATTCGGGATTCAGGAGGGAAGCCAACTTATGCTGTGGTACGCTGTTTAATCTAGATATAACGTGTTGTCGTCGGCGTCTCGCCAGAAAGTTTCACCCTGCTCTTCGATTGATTGCAACCACCGTTGAACCTGCGTACCTAATTACCCTATTGGTCGGCCTATCGTCTTGGTCGGCCATCCAGGGGGCGCCAACTCCCCTATAGTAAACCCCTGTCAAGGGTGGCCGAGTTGGTGGCCGAGTGGGTGGCCGAGCAGTATGATAGCGACTTTGCTTCATACATACGGACATGTCTACGAAGTATCTACTAACTGTAAGTATTACTTACTGTCAGCGGTTGCAGTCAAAATCACGGATACTGACAAGACTTGATTAAGGAATCTCGGTGCGCTCAATTACTGAGCTAAATTCAAGTTATGCCGGTGACGTACGGATTACCTCGGCAGATGGTACCTTAGTTGCTTGACGCCCTACGGCATCCCCTAACCGCCAATTCTGGGGACATGCTTACAGGGCGGTTATCAGCGGACGACAACGCCGTACGGGTCCTGGGAAAGTGTACACGTGTAGGTAACCACAGTGGCCTCTACGTACCGTGGTGCCTATCTGACATGCTAAATTTATACAAGGCAGGCTTCACTTACCTACACGTTGAAGTCACAGTGCAGGATTGCTTCAAGACGGACGGCTCAGTGCTGTGGCTGTGCTATAGTTCTATGGCTGAACACCTTTACCTCCTTACATCAGGTACGTCAGTGATTCCAGTATCCGTACCTGCAAAGTACATTCTGCGCCCGGTGCAGTGTGTCTGTACCTCTTATGTACCGGACACGCTTCTTTATCACGTGACGATAAGATAGATCATCTCCGTACAAGAATTGAGTTGTACTGTGCTGGGATTATTGCGAAACATTACTGTAGCTCGTAAGTTGACATTGCAGTCTCATCTTCCAGCCTTGAGCGCAAGATGCTTCCCAGATAATCTAACCCAACACGATGGCCAAGGCCACGATTCCTCTTATCTCCCACAGCGAGCAACTAAACGGCTTCGCAAGCCAGAATTCGCATCCCAATGCCGCGCCTCCCAAGAGTGAAGAGCACCAAGGCCTGCTCGCCGGCCACGGATCCGACGGCGAAGATGACGAAGACGGCCTTGTAGTGCATGCCGGCCACGACAATGACATCGACGATGATTCCCAGGATCTCCGATCTCCGCGGACGCCCAATCGGGTGCGCTTCGATCTCCGAACCACCAGTATCCCGCCGGCCGCCGATGGTACCGAGAGCTCTGTCCCGCCGCGCGACTCGTTTGACTTCCTTGACCCCGAGAACCCGGGTGGACGCGACAGCACGTCCCGACGCCCACTTTTGACGGACATCGAGGCGCCGTCCGTGACGTTGGCAAACAATCTATCCGGAGACGTTCACACGTTGGCCGAGCGCGAGCGCTTGCGGCCCAAGTCAGGTCTACGGTCCGCCTTCATGAACATGGCCAACAGCATCATCGGCGCAGGCATTATCGGGCAGCCGTACGCGTTCAAAGATGCTGGCCTGGCTGCGGGCATTGTGCTGCTAGTTGGGCTGACGGTCGTCATCGACTGGACAATCCGCCTCATCGTCATCAACAGCAAGCTTAGCGGCGCCAGCAGCTTTCAGGGCACCGTCGAGTACTGCTTCGGCAAGACGGGGCTGATCGCCATCAGTGTAGCCCAGTGGGCCTTTGCGTTCGGCGGCATGGTTGCCTTTGGTGTTATCGTGGGCGACTCGATCCCTCCGGTATTCCGCGCCATCTGGCCAAACTTGAGCGAGATTCCCATCCTTAACCTTCTGGGCGACCGGAAGTTTGTTATCGTCGTTTTCACCTTGGGTATCAGCTACCCGCTATCATTATACAGGGATATTGCCAAGGTATGTGTTCCCGATTTGAGCGAGGCACGGCTCGTGCTGTCGGGCCTGTCGAAGCCTGCTAATCGACACGCCATAGCTGGCCAAAGCGAGCACACTCGCTCTTGTCAGTATGGCCATCATCGTGACTACGGTTGTGATACAGGGGGCTCTTACTCCATTGGAGAACCGGGGTTCGTTCAATACGTCGTTGCTTACCATCAACGACGGTATATTCCAGGCTATAGGTGTCATTTCATTCGGTATGTGCCGATCACAATCCCGTGTATATCAGGCGGCCTGCGGCGTAGACGTGGTTGGGGCTAACAGTCGTCGGCTAGCTTTTGTTTGCCAGCACAACTCCCTCCTAATATATGGATCTCTTAAGACCCCTACAATAGACCGCTTCTCGCTTGTGACGCATTACTCTACGGGCGTATCAATGGTGGCATGTTTGATCATGGCGCTCGCGGGCTTCCTTACCTTTGGCGATAAAACGCTGGGGAATGTGCTCAACAACTTCCCGGCCGACAATACCATGGTGACGATTGCGCGGCTGTGCTTTGGATTGAACATGCTGACCACGCTGCCCCTGGAGGCGTTCGTCTGCCGTGAGGTCATGCTCAACTTTTGGTTCCCGGACGAACCCTTTAATATGAACCTGCATCTCATCTACAGCTCAGCGCTTGTCGTCTCGGCCATGCTGCTGAGTCTATTCACGTGCGATCTGGGCATCGTCTTCGAGCTTGTCGGTGCTACAAGCGCGTCTGCGCTAGCATATATTCTGCCGCCCCTTTGCTACATTAAGCTAAGCTCCAGGTCCTGGAGGACATATGTGGCTATGGGCGTGGTGGCGTTTGGGTGCGCCGTCATGCTGGTTAGCATGCTGCAGGCTGGTGCCAAGATGATTAGAGGTGGGCTCTCTCTTCCTCCTTATCTCTCCTCTCGGTGTGATACATACATATGTGGTACTGAGGTGCTGACTTTCTCATTTCGCAGGCGAAGGCGAGCCCTCAAAGTGCGTCTAAGGGCGTTGTTGTCGCCAAACACATGTGATATATTGTATATTTGTAGTATTTTCCATCGTTGTTTTTTTGCATTAGCATCTAGCGGTAGTTCGCCATACAATAGAAATACGGGGGATTGCGGAATTTCCCTGGGACCCAGAAGAATGAATCAATCCTGTCAGCAGCCTTGAGGTTGTATTCCGTGCTCTGTGTGTCATCTATCTCCCTAACAAGGCAGACGTTTCCGCCCGTACATAGGTAATGTACTGGGTATACACACGCACTCACACTCACCCACGTCCTGATATAACCCCGACAGCGAGCAAGCATTCATACCTGCTGCCTGCCATCGCGTCATATCGTGTCTATCCACGCGCATGCTTGGAGCCACGGTGGTACGGGACGCATGCGACGATGGCCAAGGGCATGTGAGGACGTTCCGGGATCTTATACGGGCGTGACACCCAACACCCCGATCCGACCTGGGTTTCGTGGGGACTCGACCATTGCCTGCCAATGCCGGCCACTTGCGCAGCCATCCCAAGAGGATCTGCGGGTCGTGCATTACAGCAACTACTAAGCCAGGATGGATAGCTTAGGCAGCATAGCCCCATGCCCATCCCGCCATCTTCATCCCGAGGCAATCGTGAAAAAGGGAGGGAATGGCAGGGGGACGTCATCCAACCTTTCTTTCTTCCTGCCTTTATTTTCTGTTTTAGTCTTCCCTCCGGGGGCAAATTCTCCACTCGTAAGGAGCTGGCGATAGATAACGGCTGTGGCTAAGGTACCTAGTTGATAGTTTTGCCGGCGGTCAGAACGACAGCGGGTGAGATGCGAATTGTGGGCGCGAAGCAAGAGGCTTGCTAATCGAACCGCTGCGTGATCATATGATCCTCACGCCGGGCACTTCGCGCCAACCGTCCAATCATCCAGCGAGACGGAATCGTTCATCCCCGTGCCCAACCAGCTGCATAGGTAGAGGGGGTCTGCGGTGGGGAGGGGAGGGCAAAGCAACTTCTCGTTTTCCGCATCGCGTCCGGGTAAAGCAGCACAAGAGCGAAAGCAGATAGGCAGAGTAAGACCAAGTGTAGCGTACCTAGCCTTTCCCCCCCTTTCCCCCCAAAAAGACCCCACGCTTTGTAAAAGATACCCTAGGTAGAGACGAGGAGGAGAGCCGAAGGCCCTAGCGTGTATAAAAGGAAAGCAGAGGCGAGAACCACCGGAGCAGAACATCACAGGCTATTTTATCTATCCGTCTATTTTATTCCCATCCATACAATTCATCTACCGTCTTGAACAATCAAAACCCAATAACACATCCCATTCCATTCACGGTAAGTGGACGTCGTCGATGTTCGAAAACACCACCAACCCACCACTAAGACAAAAAACACCAACAAAACAGGGCGACCAAGCAACGCAAATTCAATCCAAGATGCACAACGCCTCCTGCCCCAAGTGCGGTGTCACCTTCGACGGTAGCTCCAAGACCTGCGGATCCTGCGGCGCCGTGAGTTAATCCCCATCCCTATCCCATCCGAATCTTTCCCGTACCCTAGGTAGCCTGCCCTATCCTTCCCTCCTCTCCTACCAGGAGGGAAAGACAGGCAAAAAAGAAAATCAATCAATCAACCCAACAGACAGAAAGACTAACAACCACCTCCCATCCCGCAAAGACCTGTCCCATCTAGAGACAATGAAACCCAACCACCGCCCACAGCGACAAATGACCAGAGATACACCTACGCCATAAGCGGTGGAAAGGACCACGCCAACAGGGGAGAGCAAAGCAAAGCAAGGGAAGGGAAGGGAAGGGAAGGGAAAGGAAAGGAAAGGAAAGGAAGAATGAATTGAAGCCAGGTTCAGGTCTGCGAAACCGGGAGTGTGTATATCGTTCCAATCCAAGTCAAACAAAAAATAAAAAAAAGAACACGTTATTCGGACAAAACCCATCATCCCCCCCAAAACCACAACGTCATGAAACATGGCTGAACAAACAAGCAGAGAACACAAAGTAGCCAATAAACACACCAGGAAAAATAAAACGGAAAAACGCGACCAAAGCCCGGGGATCAATAGGTAGATGCGGTTCTAAACCTTGGCTCTGCTTTGGTTCTGTCGTTATCTGTTATATGATGCTAAAGCAAGCATTCCTTTTTAATTTCTCTTTCAACAGGGACAACCATGATGTAGTCAAGTCAGTCAGCCAGTCAGTTAGTCAACTCATCGAGAGTCAAGGATATGACCACCGTCAAAGGATGGAATTTCCTTGTAATCTCATCAGTGATTCATCTTACTATACCTGTGGGATGTGAAGTAATGCGTAGCTGCCCTCGTCAGGCGGCCGTGACTCATCGATATCATGCCTTGTGCTCTGACTGCCAGGGTAGCGGGAAGCAAGCAACAATGTCCCACCTAGGCTCAACATTCAGAATAGGTAGTTCTTGTGGTGGAGTTTTGGCATCTCACATGCATGTAGGAATAGGTTCCGTTGCCGCCAGAACGCCGGTGAGCAAGCCAGATGGATCATGGATCATAGATCATAGGTCATGCGATGTTCGAGAAGGAAACCAAGCCGTGTCCATTATCAAACAGTACGAGAGAGGGAGAAAAGCAGAAACAGTAATCCTAAGAACAAGCATCCATCGCCGGTTGATTGAACACGGGACAGCCCAGAGAGCAGTAAAAGGAGACAGATTTATGATATAGCCGTATTCTCTGGGGTTGACTTGCCAGACTTGACGCACACGCACACACACACACACACACACGCAGACACGCACACAATGTGCACAAATCTCACCCCGTCCCCCAGCCACGATCCTTCTCTTCTAACAGCAGTCCGTGTATATCCTCGGGACTGTTTATCGAGTACCACAACAACCACCGCCTGTCACTATTATCCTTGCAGATATACTTACAAGGTGTGTGAAAGCCCACCTGAGTTGCACGCCCGTCGAATAAGTAGATACGAGAGCGGACGGATCAAACTCCGGCCGAAAACCATGATGCAGAACCGCTTCAACTCTTCCGTCCGTTTAAATCCTGATCATCAGAGTACGTTGTTCGCCAATGAGATTCGAGGACAATGCTGAATCAGGCTGGGATATCAAAGGTATCATCAATGGTCATGTATATTGATTTAGAGGATCAAGCACCTGGGGCCCTTTTTTGGGCGAGAGCGAGAAAGGAGAGCGGCGCGTGTAGCGTGCTCGAAAACCTCCTTGACACCCTCGTTGGTCTTGGCCGAGCACTCTAGGTACTTGTAGGCGCCAATCTTCTTGCGAATATCCTCGCCCTAGTGTTGAATTAGCCATTTATGCACCCGTTGGGGGGCCGGGAGAGACATGGTCTCATCCAAGGGAATGAAAAGCAGGATGGCCATCCACGTCGAAAATACAACGATTGACTTACCTCCTCGGGAGAGACGGGCTTCTGGCTAGTCTTGCGAAGCTCTTCAATGGTCTTGGGGTCGTATCGCAGATCCTTCTTGCAGCCGACAAGGATGATGGGAAGACCTTGGCAGAAATGAAGAACCTCGGAAATCCACTACAAATAGAGCGTGATTAGTTGGATGGTCCTTTTGCCGATGAACGGCTGGCATCTACGTAGAAAGGTAGGACTGACCTTCTCCTGCACGTTGTCCAGAGAATCAGGCGAGTCAATAGCAAAGCAAATGAGGATAACGTGAGAGTCGGGGTACGAGAGAGGTCGAAGACGATCGTAGTCTTCCTGGCCAGCCGTATCCCACAAGGCTAACTCGACGTGCTTGCCATCAACCTCGACATCGGCGACGTAGTTCTCAAAGACAGTAGGGACATAGACCTGAACACAACAGAGTCAGTAATTTTGAGATGATCGAATCGATTGAATGTCAGTGGCGAAGACCGCAAAGGAAATGTGGTTGGAGATACACGAGGCACGAGAAAGTTGGCCGTATGGTGTGTTGGTGGACGGGGGAACGGGTCACGTTGGTATGACGCGGGCGGCCGTTCTTGGCTTGGCGGTGCATCAAGGTGCAGCGAGAAATGACGGAGGCTTACCTCAGGGAAAGTTCCTTTCGAGAAGACGCTTCAAAAACAGAGAATCAGCGGACGTGAACAGCGCGGTAGGGGCCGAGATGGGAACGACGAACATCAACAAACAGGTTTTACCGCAGGCACCATCGCCGACGATGACGAGCTTTCGGCGAATCTCAGCCATAGTGGTTGATGGTTTGGAGTAATAGTAGGATTAGGGGGTAACCGAAGGCTGAGTCTGAACTGAAGAGACTATCCGATGAGAAAGACCGCGGGTGAAGACGGTCGATGGGGTGTTGTCCGTGGGAAGAAGAACGATGCCTTTAAATCTCCCGCTGTCCGATGATGGAAGAGAAGTAGAGATGGAGAAAGACTGAAAGATGGATGGAAGGAGAAGAAGGTTGTTGCTCAATTGAATGAACGACCGGAAAGGAAGGGTACAGGGTTACAACCAGAACGGCCTAGGCAAGAGAGAGGCTGGTTCTTGTGTTATCGGATTTAGCTGTAAGTTTAACTAACTACATAGATGCTTGAATGTGCCGGATATGCGAATGTTGCCTGGACACGGGGCGGTGATACGGGCGCAGTACCGGGGCTATGTCTCTAGCGGGGGGGTTCCAAGTGGTCAAAAGCCCTGTGTGCACTCTGCGCCAGCACTTCTGACAGGTGTTGGGCAGCAGTTTGAGAGCCGGAAGGTCCTTGGTTTGAGTTCTCTTTTGGTTTTCGATGTATGTGGCCCTTGCGTTTATCATGTGCCTACACTGCATAACTCCCTAGGCTGCCTTCATAATTGCACATTATCGCTACGGTAGCGGAGGTACTGTACAGTGTCTCTCACTGTATGCGCTCGATGTACAATGTCTGGGCTGAGGCCGCCGGGGACTGTGCCCATGTTGATAAATACGCACTGTATTAAGCTGTATTAAGCATGCCTACCTACCACTGGCGGCAGTCCCTAGAATAACCGTGTAGGTGTTGAGATACAGGCTGCGGTCCGTACCCCGTACTGTACGTTTGTATCCGCTCGTCTACTGCTCCAGAATACCTCCGACTGATCAATCTACACGGCTGCTACCGGTTCAACAGATACGCAGTTTAATACACTTCAATCGGTAATGCTCACGATGATAAGGCAGATTCTATTACCTCAGCTGATACTCTGTTGGTCAGCCTCCCTCCACACTCGACTGCCCAAGTCTTCTCTCTCTGCTCTCGGCATTCTGTCGTAGACTGCGAAGTTGCCAGTTTATCGCCGGTAATGATCCGAATGCTGCTGTATAGCACATAGGTACCTGATATTTTCTTTGTACCTAGGTAGGTAAGGTAGTTTACCTACACCTTTGTCTTACGGCGTTGGTGAGACTTTGTACCGACAGGATTCATCATTCTACCTATCTACTTATACGCCAGGGAACAGCATTGGGGTCATATCGACCAAATGGCAAGCAACCGGGGTTAAACAAGACCAATCGTTGACAGACGAAGCCGCGATGCCGGCCAGTCTCGCTTCTACGTGACCATTCAGAATTGGGCACGTTGTCGTCGTAGCTACCAGTGGCAACATCATCACCAGCATCATTGAAGTCTTCTCTCTGTAACGACCGTCGGGGCCGTCTGTTCTTGGCCCATCCTCTGGGTATGTAGACATAATATCTGAGACACAAGATAAAGCCAAGCTACGTGAGACAAGATACGGCTAATAAACCAGCTGTCAGCTTTGGCTGAACCGGAGGAGTCGCAATGCATCCGAAACGGCGGTAAAGAGCCTCAACAATTAGGTAAACATGCAGGAATCCCGAGATTGTAATTACGGTCCACGTTTGCGAGTCGCAGACGGAACGCCGTGATCAATTAGGTAGCGTGCCATGCATAGGGATTGGAATCCTATGCTGGAGGAAGGGCCGTGACGACGGGGTACCTATCATGATTTGTTGCTGAGCGACACATTGTGTGGATGCTGGGCGGTTCATCCAGCTGCGAAGGAGGTTAGATACCCAGATAGACAGCCACGGTATCGGTTAATGCCGGTCACCATCTGAACCGTAGATAAATACTTATACACACGGACGTGCTGCCCAGCCGTGGTTATAGGTATCCCTTGAGCTGCACGGCGTCATACACGTCACGGATTTGAGCGTCACGGATTTAAGGCTTACGGGTACATCGCGCACCGATAGAGGACAGTCCCGTCTTTCCGCATACCGCATTAGAGCATATGACTTCGCGGAACCAACCGATTTCTTACTGGTCTGCCTATCTATCTAATCCATGCCGATCCCGTCCACTTACCAAGTCCGCCCGCCCCATGTCCCGATACAAAATCCCGACTTTTGTCGTTGTGAAATGGCCACACGCAATACGTGTTGGATGTAGGGTGTCTTGGGGCTGTGTTGTAGTGTAAGTGTACGAATGCCTATGCGGCAATACCTCCGCGAGTTGCCTGGCCGCCGGCCCTTGGTGTGCCTTGCCGGGCGCATGTGATCGTGACTTTGAATGACTACGTCCGTACATAAGGTCCCGTCTCCGATTGATTGGCCTGATGTGGGCGAAACCCTTCGGTATGCGGTGAGTTAATTACCCTAAGCATCCGTGCTAAGGATTGGATTACAGGAGCGCATGGCCCGTTTTAACCCGCAGTTTTCGGTTCGACGGCGGCGCGTGGCCTGCAACTCATGACACTCTCTAGTACCTATTGCGTGCTTAAACGTGTCAGCCGTATTGCTCGGCCTACCGTGCTACTCGGCCACGCCCTTCGGAGGTCGTACACCCTTGTATGTAACAGGCGGAGTGGCCGAGCCGTAAAGTAAGCACGTTGTACGGCTGTCGTATGCCCATTGCGCGTACTTGTTGGTATGCGTGCTGTTGCTCTCTCAGAAGCCTGTCGATCGAAGGCCGTGTATACAGAGCATCATCGCAAACATCGGTCGTTGGCCTATACTACTGGCTATCTACACTGCTTGCCGTTCCGATGGGCGGCCATTGAAAGGGACGGCGGCTAAAGTAGGTAGTCAACGTTCTAAGCACGCCCCTGGTTTCGCAAGGGAGGGTTGATGGGAAAGCCTAGATAACTGCCTAGGTGCCCACGGAATAGAGGGACCCAGACTCGGGGAGACTGGAAGAAACCCGCCTGAGAGGGCGAGACCGACTATCTATCTATCTAGATATAAACGCTCTGTAGGGCTATAAGGCAAAGGCAAAGGCGATGCACTTCGTAATCGTGCCGTACATTGCAACGTGATAACATGAGTGATACCTCCCTACTGCAGTAGATACTATCTAGATGGATATTCGCTTGAATTGCAACAAAAAGGAACGAGGTTGCTGGTGACGGGCCGTCAAGATATCGCGGGCCGGAACAGACCGTCCAATGCTCCGATAGTCAACTTAGATTGACGAGTACAAGCAAATGGTCCTTATCTCATGCGTGCTTATGTAATTATGCAAGTGGGATTGAGGACTCAATCTTCAAGTTTTGATATTCGCAGAGCTTCCCAAAAATCTGGCCCGGCGAGCGACCCATGTTATTGCTAGTCAGGCACAGACCTATCCTCCATACAGACTGCCTCGCGACCCGCCAAATGACCTCCTAATACCTTGAATACAGTCTCCCCGACCCAAAGTCCCGTGTGGAAACCACGCATAGAAGGATGCAGAAGATCCTCCGCCGTGTGGCTACCGCCGAGCGGGTGGTCGCCAAGCGTCAGAAGATCAAGAATCTGAAGTATCGCAGAGCGACGCAGAAGACCGAGACCCAGCAGAGTATTCAACACGTATCTCAGGCGTTAGAGGAGGTGGAGCGAGCCAAGCAGGCCATCCGAGATGACTGGGCCATGGGCCCTCTGTCGCCGCGCAAAGATGTCGGCGAATGGGAAGGGGCCCACGGTGCCATTGGCGACACCCGGTTCTCGAATCCAGTCACCCGTATCTCGCTAGCCGCCCGGAATGCCCGTTGTCAATGGGCCGGCGGCGCTTACTACCTCAACCTGGCTGTCGGGGACCGTGTCGTCTTGCTTGATGGCCCTGATAAGGGACGCATAGGCACGATTTCCGACTTGATCCACGACAGAGCCGAGGTTGTGGTTAAAGATCTGAACAAGGTGCGCCCTCTGTTACCCCAGAACAATCGGGAGGGGCCGTGAACTGACTTAGAGGCGGTAACAGACCAACATCCGCATTGCGGAATATCTACGATCATCCCCCAGGGACCCAACGGCTGCGAACTTGGAGCTCCCACTACCCATCTCCGCCGTCCGACTCGTGCACCCCATAGCATTGCCCTCATCGGGTGGCAAGACGCGAGACGTGATTATCAACCAGTTAGTGCACAAGGACTTAATAACAGACCGAATTACCGGCAAGCGGCGATGGCAACGTGTCGTACCGGGACTCAACATCTCGATACCGTGGCCCGAGAAAGAGATCCCCCATATCCCCGACTATAAAGCTGACACGCTGCGCATCAACGTCGATGAGCGGACGTTTGTCCCCACACTCCTTCGCCCACCGATGCCCGAGTCCGTGATCGACGAGCTGCGTGGCAAATACAGTCGTTTCCGCACGCGGCACGACCCTGAGTACATTGCGCGCCTCGAGGCGGAGGAGCAGGCCAAAAAGGACCGCGTTAAGCTTATGGACAGCATGCGCACACCGCTACAGGAATTCCACCGGGCCGAACGCAAGAACAAGAAAAAGAAGGGCAAGCCGCGCCTCACGATCGAGATGCTTGAGAAGATCGGCGAGGTCATCGCTAAGAGCCGCGAGAGAACACTCAAGGCGACCGCCATGTCAAATGTGTCGTCACCCAGGACCTTGCGGGACGTACCCCGTCCTACAAGCTCAGAGACGGAGTCGCCCGAGACTATACAAGACGTGCCGCCTCCTACAAGCTTAGATGCAGAGTCGCCGCCTCCCCAGCCGCCGGTATAGAGCAACCTTCTGAAGTCGGGCTGGCGGTGACGGTAGTGGTGGTCACCGAGCTGAGTTAAGCCGATTGTAGAAAAGAGGTATTCAAGCAAATCACACCTATGATCACCACCCCCTTATTCAGATTATTTGTATCATAAATGTATATACCGCGCCACCGCCAGCGAACATGGTCACAAGCATTAGGAGCGAAAGAAGGAAAAGACAAATATAAAAACCGTGCTTAAAAGAGTTATTGTGAAATGGACTACTTTTTTTTGTTCCCGACCCCCGTTCAAACTCGCTCCATCTGGCGACCTCATAACCACCACCGAAAACCCCATGTTCACCCCGTTTGCTCGTCCTATTTCCCAACTATGCTATCTACCTACTGCACCACTACTCCCAGAAATCACCCGAGCAATGACAGCCTTTCAAAGGCCGTGATAGCGGGCGCCTCCTGGTTCCGCCACGCGGCCTGCAGCGTCTCGGCGAGGACAGCGTCTGCTCCGACAGGTCTCCATTCCTCGCCGCTTTCTACCCGTTCCCCAGCTTCCCCAGCGCCGGTGTTTGCCTTCTCTTCTCGCTTAGTACCCGGGAACACCTCTTTCACGGCTTTCAGACACGCTTCCACAACCTCCGCCGCGAGTGTCTCGATGGCCCTGGCACGATCGATCATGCCGCGGCGCACGAGACCGGCTACAAGACGATCAATGTCCGGGCGTGTGGCCTCGACGCGATCGGCGAGACGGCGAATGCTGTTGACGAGGTACTCTTCCTCGTAGACGGTGCCCTTGCGGCCGCGGGCGCGCTTCTTCTCTTCCCGCCGGCGGTTCTTGCTGGTAGCACGGGAGACACCCGTGCCAAGTGTTCCGACGCTGTTCTTGCCCGTGTACCGCGTGAACAGGCTGGCCCCGCCCGCTGTAATCCGCGATGATGCGGCCACCGATATGTCATCCGGTATATCAGCGCCGCCCGCCCGCTCGCCCTCATAAAAGCCCAGGGGATCCTCGGCCGCTTTGCGCCGCAGCTCGGCAACCCGTGGTACCTGCGCTAGGAGTTGGGACTTGCAATCCGCGAGGAACTCCGTGCTACTTCCTAAGGAGTCCGCGAGTCCTGTGTCTACAAGCGTTGGCAGAAGGTCCGGCCTGCGGTGTTGGATGCATAGACGCATGGCGTCTGAGAAAAGGTAACCTTTGCATAGGCAAGGGATGGCGGCCTCTAGGGAGCCCAAGTGCTCGAGATGAATCGTCGCGGCTGCGGCGTAGTCTTTTGCTTCGTAAAGGGCATCCGCGAGTGCCATGGCAAGCTCGGTTAGTGCTTCAGGGGAGAGAGGGGGTGTCTGCAGTTGTGCCGTAAAGAGACATTCGCGCCAGCAAGGAACACCAGCCGCACGGTAGCACCGTGTAGCTGCAGCGTAGTCGTGAAGTGATTCGTAGGTGAGGCCAGCTTCTCGATATTTGGACCTAGATTCTAGGTGTGCTGCGTATAGCCCTCTAAGAATAGCAAGGTTCGAGGCATCATACCGGTATAATTTCAAGGCTGCCGAATAAAGAGAATGCTTAACCGTGTAACTTTGCGCTTCTTGGTGTGCATGCGAGTCTTTCAGGTGAGCTAAAGCCTTTTCGTATCTTCCCAGGTGGTCATCGATACCAAATTTCCTTCGCAATGTTGGGAGTTGGTGTAGATTCTGAATGAAAGGAAGATACTCTCGAGGATCTCTTTGTGATTGTTGTGCCACCAAGAGAGCTAGATCAAGGTGATAGAGACCCAGAGCTTCATCGTATAATGTGTTCACATCCGCTAAGAAACATATGTGCTCGACGGCTTTCTCGGCAAGCTGCTCATCTTCTTTCATTAATGTAGCAACTACCCGAAGGCCGTCTTCAAAGGCTGATGGTGTTTTGCAGATATTGGCTGTGATAATGTTCTGTAATGTCCCATGGTCCTTAGCTTTGAGTGAGTGTAGATGCGACAATACTGCATCACAGATTATATTGACTTTGGAAGAGCCTTCACCAGCAATGCCAGGTTGGACTGGCTCTTCGACCGAAGCTATACGTTTGTGCGCTTTCGTATCCCGATACATGGTTTTTGTGACATCCTCATCCCTTTATTTGGCGTCAATTAGTGTCTATCACTTCGATACTCAGTCAACTGCTTACCGTAGAGACGAGAGGAAAAGGTCTATGTTCGCTATATCCCGGACCTGTTCCAGGAATAGGCCGACATTCGCCAGAAATTGCGCAGGTCTATGGTCGTAGAGAATATTCATGTCCACGCGTTGAGTCCTGCAGAAAGCGAAAGCCCTTTCATAGTCAAGAGCTTCTATGAGCTTCCTGATTCCCGCAACTACCATTGCCCGAGGGAATATTGTTTCCAGGTTGCCTCGAGGCATTTGTAAGACTAAGCTCATGTTAGTGGGCATAGCGGTCACAAGCCTGGCACCCCTCTCGATACTCCTGCACCTTTCGTCTTCTTCGGGGTCGTCCGGAGGAACTTCTAAGGCTAATGATCATCAGTAACAACTAGTAACCGCAAGGGGCCGAACACTTACAGTCCACATCGGCCAAATGAATGAACTTGAGGAGATGATTTGTAGTAGTAATTATCAGATGAGCTGGTGTGACTAGAAACGAAGTGCAGTTTTTGAGGAGAAGACGGGTGTTTGCGTACAGATGGCCATTGCGAGATAGTCCTATTGCAATGACATTACCTGCTAGATCTATAATCTCGCTCCAAGGAAGCTGAAAGTTGTGGCCTACCGAGTACAACTTGTCAGTCTGGTCAGCAATTCCGTGAAATCGGCCAAGTGCGTCTTGGGCCACTACGTCTTCGGAAGAAGCTTGTGCCAAACGAGAAAATCCAAGTATAGAGCCAGCATGCATGATGCTGGCTGGCGAAAATACACCGCTTGATCGCTCAAAACTCTGAGAGAATATTATTGTGCCTTCCGCCCCTGAGCATAGGCAATGTATGGAAGCGGTTTCAGTCACGGAAATTTGAAGCGGCAAGAGATAAGCTGGGTGCTCTTTAGAAAACACCGTGGTCCCAAGGAGTTGCGGAGACAAAGATCTCTGTTGCTTAGTTGTCCACTCATAGAGATCTACACCAGTCTGGTGAAGGACAGCGATGAAAGTGTTGGCCGGCGAGAAAGCCACATCAACAATGGGTGATGAGAGCGAGAGCTCGAACATTGCCATAGGGGGTGGCACATTGGATGTTCGAAAGGGGGTGACTTTAAGAGTTTGGCCGTCAATGACCGCGGTTGCGCCATAATCGCATGGCGGAGTGAGTGAGCCGTGGGCCACTTCAAATATATATTCGGCTTGCGCAAGCTTACCTACGTCTTCTTTTAGAGCCCAAAAATCAAGGAACGATGTTAAGCAAACTTACCCGCAATGGCAACACTGAAGCGCAGTGATTTTTCGGGGTGCCATGTAATTCCCTTTGGTTGACTCCCGGTGAATATCTCTTGCTTTAAATACCAGTGATAGTTCCCCATGGTCCACAGTTGAATCCTGTCATCGAGTGTAACTGCTAGCACAGTGGAATCGGCATTCCATGACAGGTGGATTTCATCCTTGGTCAGTGTCCTGCCCTCCGGAGACCTCAACGAAAATTGGCCATGTCTTAGGCCATTTCTCTCAAAGAAGATGACATCCACTCGCTCTTCAAGACGCTGAATACTCGCCATTAAGTTGCCGGCTGGGCGCCAGCTCAATGCGCTCTCCATGTGGTCGACTGGTTCGCTGACGCTGTCAAGCACACCATCTCGAGAATACACTCGTATCACTCTGCGGGTACCATCCTCGATGGAGGTGATGGCAACGTATGCACCATCCCCCCTCCAGCTAATGGAAGTTTTACCATCATCAGTAGGGCTGATAATACCTTGGTCTACCTTCTCGGGTATTGTCGGGTCTCTAAGTGCTTTTGCACCCTTCCCCTGAAACTGTGTTTCCTTCTTACCCCAGCCCACGGACACATGCTTTGAGGCCTTTAGATCTTCCGCCGTCATGGTCATGTCCATGATAGCATCGAACGTGCGGCTCATAAAAATCACAGTGTTAGCCTTGGTGGTGATGGCCAGAAGCTCCTCATCAGGTGACCAATTTGCAGCCGTGATGCCCTCGTCAATGGAGCCCATAATTTCGATGTGCACACCATCTGACTGAGAAAGACTATCCGATTCCTTGACGACGACAATATCGCCCCCTTCGAAGACGAGGCATGTCGTCAAGCTGTCGGCGAAATGATGCAGACTCACTACCCTGTCAACCGCAAGGTCTGGGGTTGGACATGGGGCATGCCATGAGGCGACTTCTTGGCACTCACTATAATGGGCTTGTAAGCTTTTGCATTGTCCCGTGATATGCGTGTTGACATCGCGCGGGTTAGAAGAAAGGATTCACTTACATGTCTATTGACGAGACGCTCACATGCTCCACAACCCTTAACAGTCGTATGCGACTGTCTACGACGCCTGGGCCCAGCGTGCACAAAAGTTCGTCTTTGGCGGGGTCCCAGCAAGTCGACGTAATTGCTTCGCCATGACCGTCTGTGCTGGAATCCCAGACGTGATAGCGAATATTCCGAAGGTTTCGCATTGCGCACTCAGGGAATAACTACTCGTTCTCGAGGGCCATGTGCTGGATATATATTTTTTTTAGTTTATTATGACGCTCAATGACTGCGAGGAGGTATTTTGGAGTTGGCACTTGGCAGAACTACTCTTACAGTGTATTGCCATAGTGTACACTGTAACCGCCTCGCCTAGATAAAGACATATACTCACTTTGTAGCTACTTTGTACTTACATACTATAGCTTAGTTGCATAGATTTGTAGTAAATGTACCAACCAAAGTCGCCCAGAACTTGAAATGGCTCTCAGCGAGTCATTCTGTTGCACTCGGCAGGCTTCCGAATCCGATGAAGCTCCTAACCTCGGCACTCCCCCATCAAAATCAAAAGCGACCGCTTTTCATCCAGTAATTACCTACGTATTGCACTACCTATATCGTTCACGCAAATACATTCATTCCCTCGAATTTCAGCAACCTTCTCCTACGAATGGGAATTGGCCTTAACCGGTTGTAGTTGTTTGTTGCACTCAAGCGCAGCATCGTGGATATTACTCTCTTGATCCAGCATTTGCAATCATGGATGCCGCATACAAGCAACATGCCAGCTACGCGAGAAGGAAGAACCATTCGGCTACCAACATCAACCATCTCTCTCTCGCTCCCCTGACCACCAAGATGCCCCTGGCTGATGCTGAGCATCTTCCTGACTTCATTGCATCGTCGTTCTACCATAACCCATCCTACCTCCAGGGCAAATCCGCGCCTACGACCCCTAGGCTACTTCAATCCCCTTCGCAAACGCGATCCAATTCGCCTCGCCGACGAGCATCAATTCCCGACGCCCGTGGAGCCGCAACCACCATAGCCAAAAGCAAGTCCACAACCCATCTTCACGTGCATAAGGGGGGTCCCCAAGAACTTCTCGGATTTTCGCATCTTCCGCGGCACCGCCGTGATGAGGACACGCAAGGGGTTCACAGCGATTGGATGCTGCGGACCGGCGCCTTGATTAGCTCGGAAACACGCGAATCTAAAGGTCAGGCCTGGCTTGTATCAAGAGCTAGTTCTACTAGCCTCACAGGAATACGAGATGCCGATGAAGAGTTATACGTACGGGAGCTTGCTCGAGAGAAGGAGCTGGCCAGTCGGCGCGGTAGCCGACGGGGTAGTGTATCTGGCCTCGATGATGGCCTTATTTCACCAGGGAGCCGTTACGGCAGCCGTTCACACAGCAGGATGGGTAACAGGAGCCAAATAAAGATGCCATTAGAACGTGCCTTGCAGGACGCTTACTCCTACCCAGAACCCACCGAAGACAATATACCAGGGCCGGATTTTGTGGGTCTAGACGAGAAGTTGGAGGCAGTCAAAGTCGACACGAGCAAATCAGACGAGGCGACTATTCGCAGGCTGGTTGTAAGACGGAGTGGCGGCGTGGGAGCCTGGATGTGGTCCCTCTTTGCCGTCGAGGAAAACGATGAAGATTCCGATACTGCTGACGAGGATATGACAGATGGCGAGACAGAGGGCCAAATTCCTCGTAGTGCAAGCACTGTCGACTTTGAAGGTTTCTCGTCACCCCCCTCGCCTCGAATCCCACCGCCGAAAGAAAACGACGGTACCGGTTGGCAAGATGCCGCATGGCTCTTAAGCGTTGCGTCCAAGGTTCTTCTGTAATAAGACTCCGTACGAGGGGTGATGGTTTATTTTTCGCTATTCCAACTTTGCGCGATCCGTACCTCACCCACGGTGATTCCCTACGTGTGGGGGCCACGCGGCGCATGTGACGAGCTGAAGTTACATGCATGCCGGGTTCCAACTGATGGAGCAGTTCTGCCTGCCTGGGTAATACCTCTGTACCCGGAACGTGGAATATTGGTTATTGGCTAGCAATAAAATAGGGGTAATGACGAAAGACGGCTGGGCACAGTTCCGTGATTGTTGGTAAACCCCATATCTCATAGGTCGAGGCGCTGGGCTCCGCCGGGCTGGCGTGAGGCTGGCAAGCTATTGTGACATAGCTGCGGATTGGGACCTACTACTTATAGAAGGCTCGAGGCCTTTGTCTACAGCCCGGTATCATCTTGTGTGCGATGACTATGTGCATCCTGCCACGGCGCAGAAATTCGGCAAATTCGATAGGAAAGAAACGGTGCTACCGGCCCGAGAAGTTCTGGGAGGAAGCAGCGCCAAACAGGTTTTGGAGCTCGATCCTGTACAATGTGGACTGCCAGGCGCTGCACCAGGCCCCCCGTGGCCACGAGGCGATCCCGTTTGAGTCTCCATTCTGCTCACAGTCAGAGCATGACGGCCGACAGCCCTAACCGAAGTATCAAACAACCATGTACCGGACATCAGGTGATCTTGTTGCTAGCCGGGGCATGTCGTAGCGGATCCCGCAACCGTCCCCTTACGAGGCTAGGTAGGCATGCATACATAGTGCTTCCATTTCCATAGTTATTGGAGCAGATCCAGCATGTGTCGTCCTATATATGTAGGCAGGCGGTCGTCTAGCGAAGAACTACAACGCTAAGTGCTTATCATCTTACGTACTACTATACTAGCAGCCAACCTTGCAGCCAAGTCGACATTCGCAAATCAACCGCTTTGAGCTATGATAGCCGGTGGTTTAGGTATGAGCTCGGCGACTTTCGATCTTCTCGGCGAGCAAGCGCCTTACCTCCGCGGACTCTGACAGTACTAGTAGGGCACGAGTGAGCCAACGCCAGGAGACCAAGTCCGCCCTCAGTTCTGCAGTTCTGCAGTTCTGGCGGGTGTAATGGAAACTCCAGATATAAGCGGACCATATTGTGAAGGCTCTCGAGTTGCTGTTTCCAACCTCTCTACTCTCTACTCTACATTAATAGACGACATGCTCAGCGCCCTATGATGTTAGTGCCCACTGAAGCACGCGTCAACCTACCCCGCCGGCTTGGCTAACTGCCACACCTATCTAGTCGTGTCTGTCCCTGGTTGGGGGTTATGCAGTTTCGATCGCCAACCCGTCGCAGTAGGGATGCCAACTTCACTAACAGCGCTGCAAAATCTGATATCTGATGCTACGTAGATTAGGGCTACCCAACTACACTGCTACATTGTGCTATTGCGTGCTTAGCAGTCCAAGTCGGCAGCGACGCGGCAGCGACTCGGCAGCAGGATCTTCGTCACAACTCGGCCGCATTCGAATTGCGGAAGACGTGCCAACAGGCAGACATGATTGTGACGGACATGGTCGCGAGGAGCATGTGAGACCACCTGATTGTTGGAACCTCCCGATGGAAAAAAAAAGATGTGTAGCGGTGGACGGTAGATAGGCGGGTATGGTATCAGGAGTCAGTCCACCAGCGACATGATGCACCCATTAGCAGGCTTCGTGCCCCTCTACCCCACCCGTCCACAACGCCATGCAACTGTGACGGACATACTGGGACATCGAGCAGGTACTGGGACATCAGTATGGGAGGGTCATGCGAGAGCCAGAGGGACCCATCAGGGGATAGGGGATTGCCCTGGTACCGTACCCTGAGGTACCTGAGTGGGTGTGCGCTTGCGACTTGCGCTTGCAACTCGCGCTGTGAGCCGGCCACTGCTGTCGATCTTCACCAGCTTGATACCTAAGCGGATCGCTGTTGCTCCTTCGCCAGGACGCCATAGCGGCCATACAGTACCCAGTACAACTGCGAGGCACTATTTCTCAGGTACTTACCTTATGCTGCGCTACCAGCAAGTACCTGACATGCCTTATGTACCTCCCTCATAACGAGGAACTGGAGGAGGAAGCGGTACCTCTTACTACCTGCAGGCATTGGGGATAAAACAGCCGGGGCATGCACAACTTCGTGCCAGACGAACCCAAGCCCTGGCACTGATATAAGGATACCTGCCTGGTCCTGACCGGACGAGGTAGTTGTACCTATCTAGTGCAAGGTATGCCTATAAGTGGTAGGTAAGGTTCCCGGCGAAACCAAACCAAACGGTAGGTACCCCGCGTCGATGTACACTTGCTACGGGCTCACAGCGCAGAGGTACCTCGGACGGACAGCCAGCGCCGTAGCCACAGTGCAGTCGTGGGAAGTGGAAGTCAGGAAGTCGGGAAGTCAGGACTCAGTCGTAGCAAAAAGAGCCCCATTCTTTATACGTATAAGTGCACATGCCACACGCTAAGACCGCTGCGCTTCTTCCAAAGGGACCTGTGACGTAGTTGTGCCGCTTAAGCACACAAATGCTAGCATCTCTCTAGTCTTTATAGTCTCAACACGCAATACCGAGCGAGGCAGGTAGTGATGCCATCCCCGAACTGGTTTTTTTCTCTACATGGTATTATTTTATTTTTCTGCTCGCGGAAAAAAAAAGGGGGCAGATCGCAACTCGCCAGTTCTCGCCCCGACAGCACCTGCGCTACTGCATCCAGCGGCTGCGACTCACTGACGGAGCCCTTTTTCGTTCCATCTCCGTCCCGTCTCTCGTCACTCCTCACATCTCACATCGCCAACCTGCGGCCCACCATCTGCCAATCTGCCTATCTGCCAATCCTCCTATCCGCCTATCTGCCTCCCGTCAACACCCTTCTTTTTTCGAGGTGCGTACGGCCTTGTTATCCGGGGAATTGCTCCGGCAAACGGATCCGTGAAATTTGTCAGGACTTACTGGTCCCCTCTGACTGCCCTGGCCCTGGACTGGCCCAGGACACTGTGTGTGCACTGCTCGTCCATAAACCGCTCCATCGGCAATGCCTGGATCGTCGTCATAAGCTCCCAGCTTTGACAATCCCGCCGCTGCTCGATTATTCTCTTCTCCCGCTCCCGTCCTGCTTTGATCGTTTCATTACCACCTAATAACAAGGCCGATACCACCGACCGACTGTACTTGTACCCGATTCCTACAAACCCCACTTCACTACATAACCAGACCTCTGGATCATTACTATTTACAGCAAGCCCGTTGGCTTAAAAGTCGTCAGTGTTTTCAAGCCGCCCACACGACCCTGTTTTATCCAACCTGTCTTGTTGCTCCCGGCTCTTTTTCTCTCTCCTGCAAAGTCCTGTAATGTGGTCTACACCCCCCACGCGTTCTCCTATGCCCGAGGTTTACCAATGGTTTGCCTAGTCCAGCTCGCTTTTGTTCCGGTTTCCATTCTAACGTCATCCATCTCACCAGCGTTGATTCTGCTTCGGCCAACATCAATATGGCTAGCAATGACCCGGTATGTGAGATTAGGGGCTGTCTGCCCTGGTGCTCGTGTATCTGCAGCGACTAACACGCCAGGCGAAGAACGACCGTGGTCATGACGGTAAAACGCTCGACCTAGGCGACGCCATCGATATCCCCACCTTCTCGCAGATTCTAGATATGGATGAGACCGATGAGCGGGAATTCACCAAATTTATTGTATACGGCTACTTTGAGCAGGCCGAGGAGACGTTTGACCAGATGGACGAGGCCCTGTAAGCTTACACTTCAACTACGCCTCCGAGATCGAACCCACCCCTCATGTTCCCCTCATCGTTAGCATCTGGCGCGGCCTCGCCTAGCAACGCCCTTGCTTGATGCGAACACTAACCCGTCCGGCTCACCAGGCAAAAAAGAGACTTGGATGGGCTATATCGTCTAGGGCATTTCTTGAAAGGCTCCTCGGCCACAATTGGTTTGACCAAAGTTAAAGACAGCTGTGAAAAGATACAAAGATACGGCAAGAAAGAGAACACCGATGGCACCCCTCAACCAAACGAGGAGCGTTGCCTGTCGAATATCAGGTCGACTCTAGAGGTTGTGAAGTCCGAGTACGCCGATGGGCGGACGATACTGGAGAATTTCCTTAATAATTCTAACAAGCCTGGCGGGCGGACAGATAAGGGTCGGGATGTTGCGGGCGCTGCGCATTGATGTGCGGCGCTCGCATCCAGCTGCACGCGCTCCGGCATGCTCCCTTTGCTGTAGAGCTGCCATGAGAAATGAAGGCTTTTCGTGGCGCTGAGCGACAGGCTGACGACCGATCCCTCACCCGGCTTTCGAACGTCCCCGATCCCAACGCCTCTTTGCCGCCTCGGGGCCTTTGTCAGATAGGAACACGTTAGTTTCTGCATGTCTTGTTAAACGGTACGGCGGTATTACAAGCCTCAACTGGTATATAGGAGTTGCCACGCAGAAGTTGTTCAGTCTTACAAGGCGAATGAGATATCATTAGGGGTGCTAGCAACAATGAATCGCGCTTTTTACGAAAATGCGGATTGACGCCCGAGACGCTCTCTGTCTACGATAGAATTCTATCTATATAAAGGAGCTTCTCAGAATTCACCCTGCTGGTCGTTTGATCTCTGTAAATCCATAAAGTCATCCGCAGAAGCTACCTCCAGCATGGTTTCAGACATACTGGCATTGGTCACCATGCCACCCTCCCGAAATGGCAGACTGTATTTAGTTTATTGTCAAAGAAGTTTAATGTGAGTAGATGTAGGAAGAACGGGTTTTATCTGAATGAAAACGAGGATTTGCGGACAGAGTTCTGCATACGTTATCAGTCCTATCACCTACTATTTATTCCATAACAGCCGAATCGACGGCCGTCCTACAACCTACCTATCACTCACTCACTACGAGGAACGAGGAACTAGGAACGTAGGTATTGTAGAGTCTTCGCTGAATTCTGAAGATGGAAGGACCCGTGAGACTTTTATATTCTATGAATCATGACTTAGACTAGGGTCTCCACAATGGCGGCCAGACAATGCCTAGATCTATTCCTTATCTGTGCAGTATCTAGGTAGGGCTGCTTCGTTTCTCTCTGACGACATTCATTGACGTATATATAACCAATATCTAGTAACACGGATTCCCAACAACCGTGCTACGTCGGTTTGCAAGACCTGAGAACGGGCCTCTCGCAACTCTTTTCCTTAATGTCGACTTGTACGCAGCTTGGCTATCGAGTCGCTCTTAATCGTTCCTTGCTTACTATGTATGAAGCGACAATTTTGGAGTTCTGTCATTATCGACCTGCCGTCTAATCCACCCGCGTCTAAGTATTACATTGGTATGGCTATGCCGCGCGCACTTATTGATCCTGTTGGCGGAAGATTGACCTTGCAAAGGATTCACCATCGCGGATTACAGCACGGGGCGCCGTCCTGCTGAAAATGCCACCTCGGCCGCACCCTACGCATTTTCTTTGCATACCTTTGTGTACTGTTGCTGGCCGTCGGCAGCTTTCCGCCAGCCTGTCTTCTTTTCGGCTTGATGTTACTAGCCCGGAGAGTTTCGGTGTTCCGGAGCAGGCGAGTATGTCTTCTAGGGGGGTATGCTGCTGTTCTTGGGGCAATTCTACGAAGCCCGCTTGCGGCGCGATATGGCACAGTCGCTGACCCTGACATCTCGTAGTCCGGCCGGTTGGGACTCTGCATCTGACACTCGGGGTGATGAGCTTCCCGAAAAACGAAGGCCTTGAGAAGGCCGTCGCGCTGCTTAAGTCTATACTACCACGACAAATCCTAGCCGACCTCGCCTCGTCGGCCCCGACCAAACAATCCAATCCTGGGCACCCGGTGGCTGAGGCTGGGGTCTCAGCTAAGCCTTCCGCCTCGCTAATGGTGAGCCTTAGGGGTTTGCGTACGTTGCAGCCCGCAGCGAAATCCTCGATGTTGTACGCCGCGCCGCTTGACGTGGACGGTACCCTGACTGCGTTCTGCGAGAGACTGCGGTCGGTTTTCAGGGACGCTGGGCTCCTGGGGGAGGACTCACGGCCTTTGCTCCTGCATGCTACGGTGCTGAACACGATCTACGTGAAGGACAAAGGGGCGTCTCGGCGGGGAGGGAAGCACGGCGAGAAACTCACCATCGACGCGCGGCGGATCCTAGACAGGTACGAGGACTACGTGTGGATGGAGAACGTGCCGGTGGAGAAGATCGCTATCTGCCGGATGGGCGCGAAGAAACTCGACGATGGCGACGCGGCCTACGAGGTCGAGGCTGAGATTGACGTGGAGTGAAGGCTTTGCCCTTTTTCGGGGGTCTTGTTTTGCGTCCGCGGGATGCTTGCCTGGGGTGAATCGTATGATTGATTACTAGTGCACCGGCGTGTCGTCCGGTCCTTTGCCTCTGGATTAGGCTACCCGGCGTAAAAAAAAATTCACTCAGGACTGATCGATCTGCATGGGAAAGGGGTCTGTTATCTGTTGATTGCGCCGCGCTGAGTTGGTTTTTATGTATATCGAGGGCGGCGCTTTGCACGAAGTACATGACATAACCAACATAACATGACATGGCATCATATCACATCACATAACATCTTTACGTTACTACTTCGGCCGACGGCAATCCCAATAAGGCTATAGCTAAGGGCCTCACCCCTGGCATGGCCGGGTGACGCGGTAGGCCGACCGACAGGAAGTACGTTATGTTACGTAGTACGGTGCGTCGTGGGGGTATGTTCCCGTTTTCGGGCTGTCGACGTGGATGCCAGCGCCATTGCAGGCCATTGCAGGCCACTGGCCTCCGCTATAGGTAAGGGCAGTGTCCCTGGCTGAGGTCCTTACGCAGCCTGCGCAGCCTGTCGTGCGCTCCACACAAAGCGTCCCAGGATTTTGGACGGTGTGCGTTCTACTAAGGCGCTTTATGTTCCTAGTGCAAGCCAGGAAATGTACTTATCGCAGGTTATCGGGGTATCCGAACACTGTGCACACTGTGCACGCAGGAGAGGGAACTGTGCATGGTAAGCAGGGGCCGAGCAACAGCCACGATTGGGCCAAGCCCCTGCTGGCTGACATCCCGTCTTCTCTCCACGTCGTATTCCGTGGGCGGTCCGTTCAACGACCTGCTCTACGTAGCATTCGACCATGCTTCTCACGTTCTTCATGCTCGGAAACAGGCATCGGCTTCGTCACCGGCAGATCGGCTTACCAGACCTGGCACTCGGCAACACTGCGTAGGAGTGGCCCCAATTCCGGTTGCAGTCTTTCTTTTTTGCCCGTCTGCTGCGTCTCGCCATCTCGACACTATGAGCACCTCCGACAAGCGGAAGAGCATCGCACACACATCGCGCCCCTCGGCCTCGTCGCGGGGTAGTAATATAATCGCAGCTCCGCCTCGCGCCCAGTTCATCCGCCCGTCATCGACACGAGCCTCTCCCCCTGTCGAGAACGGCTCTCTGCACGAACGGTCTGGCTCCGTCGGTAAAGATGGGGGTGCACAGTCAGCCAAGGAGAGGGAGAAGACCCTGCAGGACAACATTGCGGAGTTGAAACGCGAGCTTGCTGCCCATGAAGCCGAATTCACCCGTACCCTCGATCGCTTGTCCCAGAACGAGAGCGAAACTGCGAGCTACTGGCAGAACAAGTATTCGACCCTGAACCAACAATTTATTCGCGTCGACACCGAGCTTCGATTGCTCCGCACCGAGGTCGATGTGAGAGAGGCCGAGAAAGCAGACCTCCGCGAAGAGTGGAGTTCCCTGCGGCAGGAGCTGGACGAAAAGGACGGCGAGATCCGATCGCTCCGGTCCCAGATTGCTGGGCTCAAGCAGTGGGTGAGCACAAATACGAAGAAGAGCGACCAGATGAGTGATGAGGAGTTTGGCGAGTCGGTGATACGTCTCCGGAATAGCCTCCAGAACTGGGTCGTCTCGAACTTCAGAAAGTCATGCTTTGGTATGAGGCCTGCTCTTCGGCGCGTCGCGGGCGTCCTTACTGACTTCGCGGTAGATCTGGGTAGAGCGGACGAAACTATCATAGACGACCTTAGTGGGCTAGTGCCCATGTACGAGGAGCTTGCCGTTAGTGAGACTAGAGCCGTGTTTTTGCAGTCTATCGTCTCGAGTATCTTGGTGGAGATGATCTTCGATGCATACTTCGTCGGCCTCCCTGAGGAACAAGCAGCTCACCTGGGCCAAATAGAAGAATATTTAGTAAATCTCGGTACGTGCCGTGCCATGCCGGGCCGCTTCGGGCTCGTCTGGCTCGTCTAGAAGCATTCTAACCTCTGCCGCAGGTTCGACTGAAGCTGTAAATGAATGGCGGGCGATGACCTTGTCGATGCTTCGAAGCGAATTCGTCCCTAAGATGCAGCAAGAGACCGATGCCGTAATGTATAACGTGGTGGCGAGGATTAATCGCATCCTAAATAACATAACAGATGCCAAACCCACGGAATCACGAGATCAGGCCCTCCGGGCACTCGTGGCTAACGCCATCAGCTTGGCACAGTTATTAGTTGCGCAGAAGGCTTCGTTCAAGGTGATCATGCCGAAAGTGCAACCCTATCAGAAACTAATATTCGAAGCCGACAAAATGAATCACATTGGCGAGGAGGACGAAGACAGCCTGACATCGCGCGAAATACTTTGCATCACATTTCCAGGCATCGTCAAGACAGGTGATGAAAATGGTAAACACCCTCAGTATCGAAACGTGATCGCCAAAGCAACAGTTCTGTGCAGCCCCGAATGAAGAAGGTCACAGGGCCACATCGTCTCTTCTTAGTATCTGGAGGCTAGAAAGACAGACTAAGTAGGTAGTTTGAAGTTTGAACCATGTGGTCATGAAAGCAAAGCAAAGCAAACGTGGGGGAGGGTGGCCCTGTTCCCGCCGCAAGTGACGAGCCCCGCCGGCGGTCCGCCGTTGTTCTGGTCAGTGTGCAATGCCGAACAGCGAGGGCCGAACTGGCTGGGGAGGGTGGGAAACCGAAGGGTGTTCGAAAAATGCGGCTCTGCTCTCTACAATGGGAACCCTCGGGGATTATGACCCTCATTTGGGCGCCACGCCAGCAAACACCCCTCCCCACCAGGATCCTGGGGTGCGGTACCCATGCACTCAACTGGTGCATGAGCCAATGAGTTGGGAGAGCCGGTTTATGCTCCAGTCGCTGTCCAGTCGCTGTCCAGTTGCTGCCCAGTCGCTATCCAGTCGCTATATGCTGATCTAAATATTCTTGCCATGACATTTCCGCTAGTGAGATACGAACAAATAGATTGCCGCTACGGCGGGCAACTCGAGTGCAGCTCATTGGTACCCGACTTACTCGAACAGCAGGCTTCATTTCCGCTCCATGCATCTTCTTGTACGGCTGAGCCATTACCCGTTGCTGTCGGAAACGATCGAGCCGGTTTCGAGTCACTATGCAAGCAAACTACTTGGTAGGATCCACGGACGATCTCGGCCACGACCACTTACGAACCCGGGCACTAGGCCGATGCTAAACAGAACTCGCTAGGGCATGTAACCCAAGCGGTTAAGGCTTCTCCCGCTGTATTCATCCAGATGCCAGCACGTGGTGATCGAGAATCAAGTCGTGCCAGGCCATGACGGTTTGCTATACTGCTAGGCGCGGTATACTATCTGATGCTTCAAGCGATCGCCCTCGTTCGTAACGGTGCCACTCTAACATGACCGACCTGAAACAACAAGCCGTATTCAGTATGGAATCAGACCTCCAGCGCTTAGCATAATTGCTGCGGGACTCTAGGGACACAACTCTCGACGGAATGGCGGTCCGATCGAGGACTTCTTTTCTCAGATTGCTGCATTGACATTGTCAGTCGATGTCTCAATTTTCTTTTTTCTCTCTCAACGCGTCAGGATTATGTTGGCGGTGGAAAATACGCGAGAAACGCTCCATCCCAGTAATCCGGCTGATTGGTGTGATGTTGCACTTCTTTAGCCTAGTAATGGTGGGTTCCCCCTATAGGCAGAGGACGTTATCATCTCACAACCTCGCAACTCTCTCTCTCTCTCGTTCTCTTGCGCAGGGTGTATTGCTTTATTTAAGGTCGCATCCGGGTTGGCCAGCCGCAACTCAAAACAGATCGTTCGCTCACCCGATACCGTAATCGGAGCCCCATGGTAGGTTGCGAGCTTCAAAAAGCTACAGGGGAAGCAATGAGCGATTGGTATAATGGGCATGAAGCTTTCCTCCATCAGGCGCCAAGACCGTGACAGTGGATCATGATTGCGTCTCGTAGTGTCTGACATGGCATCAATGTCGTCAATTTTGCCAGGCTCTTCAACCCCAACTTGAGAGGTGGATGCGAATGGCACATAGAAAACCAGCCTATCGACGTTTGCTCCGACAATGTCGTCGTATGCAGCCTGGTGGCCACCACCATGTGCCGAGAATGGGTGCAGAGGATGACATGATATCTGGCATCGCTGGATGGGGAAGGAATTTCGGCTCCGGATTGTCCCAGGGCCTTGTGGTTACCCGCTGGTACCAGACTCCCCATGTTGCGAGATCCCTGTATTCGAATAAGGACCTTGGTTGGCCGTTGCTAATCAGTGACCCCTCTCCCACCTCCTCCCGAACGTGAAGGTCTTCGGATTGTCACTAGACAAAAAGGACCCGGGCTCTTTAAGAATGGCCTGCCGTCAATTCCTTGTCTCCTTGAACAATATTTTTCTTTCCACTTCTCTTGCTAGGGATTTTGATCTCCTTCAAGTCCAGCGTCCGCCGACCACAAACTAAGAGCCGTTCTGTAATCGAGTTACACACATACTTCCTCGAGTTAGCCGTAAGAAGCTTGTCTGCATCGCGAAGCGGCGACTTCTCACGAGCTGTCGTCGGTCAGGCTCAGGGCTGACTCCTCGGTACCATCACGTCGATGTGGTCGTTAGTCCGGTTCATGACAGTTCTCGGCCTTCGTATAGCGTAGAAGCCGGCGCCACTGAACAACCTCGGTTCCCAACTGGTAAAGCGTTTCGACGCCCGTTCGAATTGATTGGTTGTCGCTGAACAGCGAGTTGCAAGTCGATAACCGTTCTTGACATCCCAACACATACACCTCCCACCACCTTGGACTCCCTCTCCGGGTTCAGCCAGCACCATGTATGCCAGAGATCGACAGTCCAGCTTTTCCTCCGCGGCTGCTAGAGACCGACAATCTAGCTTCTCCTCCACCACTACTAGAGACCGGCAGTCTAGCATTTCCTCCACGGGCTCGCAATACAGCGCCCGGAACTCTGTTTTCTCTGACATCTCTGTCGGATCTGCGACGACTCTGATGACTGTACCGGACATACCTCAGGGTGAGAATGCTCCGTTAACACGTTTACCCTGCGAGTTCGTGTCTTATGGTGGTTGCGACCGGACCTTCGCCTTCGCCGAAGTCGATAACTGGATTGAGCATATGATTTCCGAGCATTATGCAAACAACCTACCACCGATAGCCCTATGCTGGTTTTGTAACGATCCTCCTTTCGATTCCGAGAGAGATCGTATTGATCGTTTCACAAATTATGACCGCCGTATGCGGCATATCCGTGAGCATTTGCGGGAAATGAGATATTCTATCCGCGATATACGCTCTGACCATTACTTAAACACACACGCCAACCAGGCTGAGTTGATTCCGATTGCGTCGTATCTCTATGTGCGAGATTATTCCGAGGTTCCCCAGGGGCCCGGGATAATCGCCCATGATGCGGTCCCACCAAGCGTACAAGCAAGAGAATCGCGAGCGGCATTGGAATTCTACGATTCACACGATACCGAGTCCCGAAGGAGGCGGAGGGTATCCGGAAACGACGGGGTGCCGCAAAGGCGCCATCTCGTAACTGTTTGGAACAGCCGCGGCGGCAACCCATAAAAGATGGTAAGGTCGAGCCGCATAGTGGCGAAGGGACCGGTCAACGGCATGTTGGGATAACATGTTAAGGTCTTCGACTCTGGCGATGTTTGGGGGGGAGGGCGTGGGTCGCTCTGTGCCGACTGATCTGATGCTGAGCACTCTCAAAGCTCCTTCACGCTTGCTTTCGTACACGTATTCTTTATTTCTTCCTTTCGGGACGAGACGTCACCTGATACGTTTGGTATGTTGTAAGGGGAAATGTCCCCAGGACCCCTCAAGATCGACGACCCCCGGCGGACCTGATATATAACGTTTCGGTTTGGCGACAAGGGTATGTCCCACAGATCGACGAACAAGGAGCTCAGCCTCACTTGAGTCGCGCACGCGCACCGGGTCGCGGATGCAACCGCCCGCATGCGGTAGGCAACCTACATGCCCTGACACTAGTGATGAGAACATGCACTCTTGCATGACCTACAGCCGTCCCACCACCACCGCTACTACCACTCCGTGCATGGCCAAGATATGATGGGTGATGGTTGGGGGCGTCACAGACGCCCGCCAGGATGGGCTGTTTCTTTTGGGGGCCATAGTGCCGCTGCCTTCTTTTTCGTCTGGGTGGGATGGGCTGGTTAAAAACCTTGGGTTCCCCGGGGATGGGGGGTCGGGGGTGGAAGGGGAATGTTATGATGACTGACGATGTTATGGCTTTTTCTTTTCTCTCTCTTTCCTTCCTTTCGAGTTATAGTGATACTAATGGATAGCGGGCCGGCCCCCGGGGGAGAGGGGGAAAACCTTCGATTGAATGTTGTGAGATACCTAGGGAGATTGCTTGATGCAACGCCGTTCTGTTCTTGGGGGGTTCAGGGTTAGGATAGGTTTCAATGCGGAAGAGCCATATCTCCTCTTTTCATCATCTTCATCTTCATCTTCGTCTTCTTTTTGGTATTCTTCTTGCTGCCGTATTATGTGCTTCTGGCTTGGACTGGGCTACGTTACGTTACGTCACGTTACGGGTGGCGGAGCAGAACGCCCCTTGCCTGCGTGTAAGTCGCAACGCCTCACTTTTGCTTCACCGTGCAGCCGGCGGGTTTGAGAGGCAGATGGGGAGAAAGGTAAGGGAAGTCGTAGACGTGTGTATAAGAAAGTGGGTGGGCATTCTATTAATTGTAGTTGTAGGCAGGTTGAGTTGTGTATTATGATTTTCGTGTGATATATTATTATACAATGGGGACGGGGCGATGGTTTGGGGGGGGTTTCGCCCGGCTTATTTCTGGGTGGCGGGTTGGGTACGTGGAGACTGTCCCCGGGGATTGTTGCCTTGCTGGCTTGGTTCTACGCTACATACCTTACCTTGTTGCCTTGTCTCTTTGGGGGGAGGGGCGAAAAAAAAATCATGTCTACCCAATGGGTTTTGTTTGTGGCATTTCCCATTTCGCAGTACCCTACCCTACCCCGTATACGCACGATGGGGGATCGGGGAGTCCGATGGATGGTTTTTTATTTTATTTTTATTTCTTTTGGCCAATCGGACGGGATTGTTTGGGATTACTCGGCTTGGTCTTTTTGCTTGGCGGCGTTTACAGGGAAGGGTTACTTCGTCTGGACTTGGGTGCTTTGTAGATAGGTTTTGTCGTATCTTTGCCGACTTGCTCTGTGTTGTGTTGTGTGTGTGTTTGCCTTACATCGCCCGCCGGCTGGGTTGTGGTTCGCGTCTCTGGCAAGTGGTTGGTTTGCGTTAGCGGTTTTCAGCCTCATTTCGTCCTGGTTGCCTTATTTCTTGGTCTTTTACGCGGGTTTTACGGAATAGGCAACTCGGGGCGTCAATCCTCGGCATGTATGGGGAAACCACCCTACGCTCTTCCTCGCCGGGATTCGTTGCGTGTTCTAGGCAGCAGTGTGGAAATAACGGTCTTATTGGTCGCCGGGGGGGAGAGAGAGAGATTTGCCTTAATTACTGTGCATTCTGGATTTATTACGGATCGCATAATATGGTTCTGGTTGATCTTACTGGCTCGGCAGTGGTTTTGCGTGTGTCTGTCGGGGGGGCTATGGTCACAGTGGTCTCTGTTAACTGTCAGACGACGGGTTGTGTGCTTGGGTTGGCCTCTCCGACTAATAAAGGAGTAATTATCTATCTACATAACTGCTCGGTATTCGTAAGGTAAAGGGGGGTGTTGTATCCATATATCTTTGGCGTTCTCGTATGATAGATAGAAAACGCCTACAGGGTAGAGTAGGATCTCATATCTCGCTTCCGAATGAGAAATCGGTCACGGCACTGTTAAAACGTGCTATACAACATGGCGCACACGGCGTCATCGTCGTGCCTTATCATGTCATATTGTTTAGGAAGGATTCCTCATATTAGCCTGACCAGGTCGGCCTAACTTCAGCTTATCTTAACATTCCCCCTTTTCGCTTTGATTCTCTTACAAGGTAGCCAGATAACCGAGGACTTCCGGGTTCTCTTCCCTTCCAGGGGAAACTTGCTCAATGGAACTCCGCCTCCACACGTCCATACCGGTCGCCGTCGACCTTGAGCTCGAAGCCGAGCCCGGCGCTGTCAACGATCATCTCAAGGGTGAAGTCGAGGTTGTCGAACTCGACGCCACGGGTGGTGGTGAGGCGCGTGAATAGGGAGCGTGGGACGGCGCTGAGGTCCGTCGTCAGCGTGCACACGTGAACGAGGTCGCGGTTGTAGGCCACGGGCGGTTCATCCGCGTCGCACGCGATCAGGTCGTCCGTCACAATGAGCGACTGCCCCGGCCGGAAGTTGCGCGTGTAGTGGAATGCGATGGGAGAGAGGGGGGTGATGGCTTCGCCCTGTGTATAAAGTAAGAATGGGACGTCTGAGAGCCCAGGTCACGAGATGTAGATATCGGATGAAAAGACAATGGCTACTTACCTTCGCGATGTGCCACTGCATGCGGTCGCTCACCATCCAGCGCTCCCACAGCGGACTCCAGTACCGCTCGCTGACGTTGTGCTTCTCCTCGTCGTAGACGGTGGCGTAGGATGTGCCGTAGTGCATGCGTGACTTTCGGCTGATCACCATGTTCCCCTCGAGCCCGCGCAGAACCGCCCCGCGCACGACAGCTGTCCAGGCGTACACCGGCTGCATCACTTCGATGGACCCGTTCTCGCCGACCGCACGCGCCGTCGCCCGTGTCGGCCGCTCGGAGTACGGCGGCGGCGCCCCGCTGGTGAAGTGCCCCTTTAGTCGCTTGTACAGGTACTCGCTCTGCCCGAAGCCGCCCACGAGCACGATGCCCGACACGATCCCGCCCTTGCTGCGCAACTCGTCGACCTGGCCCTGCACGAGGTCACAGACCTCCTTGACGACGGGTTCGAAGATGTCCTTGATCTCCGCGGCCGTCAGGATCAGAAACCCGGAGTCGAGACGTGCCTCTTCGTCGTCGGGCAATCCCGGGAATCTGTAGATGAAGACGAAGTTCTCGTCAGATGATGTCCAAAGCTACTGCTCGTTTTTTTTGTCTGGATACGCACGGGACGTTCACCTCCTGGTGTTCATCTTCGTTGAAGTTCCGCTTCACGAACTCCTCGAAGTACTTGAGCCCCATCTGCCACGTCTTGGCCTTTTTCAGCTTCATCTCGTCGAAGCGCGCATGTCCGAGCCGGCTGCGGACATGCTCCTCGAACCTGTAGTTCAGAAACGCGCTGCCGCACAAGCCGCCCGTCCCGACGGCAGACTCTTCTACCCGGAGTGGCTTCAGGGATATCACTTTGTAAGCGATTAGGCTATTTTCTTTTGTCAGTCATACGCCGGGCAACAGGGGTTATAAGATGAAATTGATGACCGCTTACTCGACCGTCCCTCCTCCTGCATCGCATACGACGAAGTTATCCCCTACGTTGAGGTGGTTGGGCTGGATTGCCTTGAGGGTATACACCGCCGCGGCCTCGGGCTCACTGATCATCTGGATATCCGACTTGGCGCCCATGCCCGCCCGCTCAGCGGCCTGCAGGGTGATGTTTTTGGCCGCGTCCGACCACACGGCGGGACACGTCAGGACGAAGTCCACCTTGGTCGACGCCATGAACGACTCGCCGTATCTTCGCGTGAGGGTGTCCATGGTGTGCTTGTATATCTCGGTGAGATAGTCACTTACCGCGTCCATGACGGTCTTGTTAAACGTCTTGAGCTGCGTGGCCGTCTCCTGGGGGCTGACATAAAATGGCAGCTTCTGAGACCGGTCGAGAAATAACTTGATACACCGCAGCCGAGACTCCTCCGGCTTGAACTGGAAGCCCCATTTGACATTGGTCTTGGTCTCCGGACCGGTGCCGGGGGGTGTGATGTATGAGATCTCGGTAGGGACCTTATCGGACGTGATGCCGTTCCCCCCGGGCCATGTCTTGATGATCTCGATGTCGTCGGGGGTCAAGGTGTATACGGCAGCAACCCTGTCGCATGGTTAACCCGATGCGAACCCGGTGCTGGGAACGCGACCTACCCCGAAAACGTAGTCCCGAAGTCCACGCCGACGATGAGGCGGTCGTTGGCGGGCGTCAAGTCCCGCGCGGGCTCCCGCAGAGGGCCATTGATAGCTTCTGTCGAGGGCGGCGGGGTATAATTGGTAAAGTAATTCCTACTTGCTTGGTTCCTCTGGCTCGATGATGACCGGAGCGGCAGATTCAGGTTCATGGTGTTGCAGGGCCACTTTCTGGAACCACAGTGATTCTTCGCGGCGTTTTCATCACCGACTCTCTTTGCTGTGTGGGGTTCACCCTTGGCGTCGGACCGCGTACCTACACTATTCGGCGGCTGGGATCTGGTACTCACTAAGAGGCCACGCTCGGCGCAGTTGGTGAGAAATTGGTTTGGTTGCCGGCAGCCGTTGACGATGAGGAGAAGTGGTAAGAGGGGTTTATTAGTGGTGATAGTTAGTGGATCGTGCACGGCTGTATATAAGCTGACGGGGTTTTCTGAAGGGGGTTTCTCAAGGCGCCTTGCTTATGTTTCTAGGAAGTACTAGATGGTAGATACGAAGTAGAGAATCGGAGTATGAACCTGAACGAAAACAAGAACAAGAGAATCGAAATTTCAACAGTCGAAGACACGATATATAAGTACATGCGAACAAGCAATACTACAGCTGTGTCCGTCTGACTTCTCGTGACAAGTGACGTGACGTGACGGTTGCCAGGCTGCCAATTCAGTTATTCTGCTGCCTGAAGCCGAAGTAGCTCGTTTTGGCTGATTTGTCGCTGTAAGCACCAAAGTGAGACCTGCAGTTTTGCTGCGCCCTCGATGGACAGACGTCGACGCCGGTATCTATTTTTATGGGATCCCATTTTTATTTGTTGCATTTACCGTGTACGGACGACTTTCCAGCACAAGACAGCACAAGGCAGCACAATACCAGCACAATGCCAGACAGGTCCTACTGGGTAGACAGTAACCGAGGTGCTCGCGATGCCTGAGAAGTCCCCGTCACAATCACCATCATCGGACATGTTCATGTTCACTCATTCATTAGGCACCAAGACCGCTTTGCACCTGTCCCATTATCGCGACATTAGGTAGCGTATATAAACGTATGCATTTATGTTCGGTAGCTCCGCTCTGTCCTCAACTAGTGCATCGCAAGTCAAGACATCGCCGAGTCACTTTGGACCCGGTATACCAGGTTGATGTCCTGGCGCACCTTTCTCAGTACATGACTTTGACCAGTGAGTGAGCTGTGTCGACCCCTCTACCTCCATCTCCACCTCCATCTCCACCTCCATCTCCAGACGCCATATGCTGCTTTTTAGTACAATACTGTGGACATCTGCCTCGGAATATCGCCTTCAGAGCAGGCCTGCAATGAGACCTACAGTCCGGAGCCGCCTCATTAATTCGGACACAAAAGAAACCGCCCGCTTGCGGGGCCCAAGCGTATTTTTCATCCACTCCGTCCGCCCTCTGCCCCGCCCGCCCCTCCCCCCTACCCCAGGAAAAAAAAGAGTATGAATCTATAATGGGTATTATTGAGTAGAATGGAAATGCCGTCTTAGTTGCAGCTGATGCTAGCCCAGCGAGTATGGGGGTATTGTGGTGAGATCGCCATGATGAAGAATTCAAATGCAGCGAAGTCGACAAGACTCGCGATTAAGGTAGGTATTTTGGTTGAAATCTCGACTTGAGATTGAACAGAAACAAGTTTGGGAATGAGTGAATGCATGATGCCCGCCAAATACGCCGCAGTGCCCAGAAATGATCACAGAATCCCCCTAACACCACCCAATGATAGAACGATGCAAATCGTGGTTCTGCCCGAAAGAGACTGAATGCTGATAGAATCGGAACAAGTGTGACCCTTTAAACCATTGACCTTCTAGAACCGGTTCCCAGCCGCCCAAATGCTCGCAGCCGCCGAAGAAGCCCATTCACTTCCTTCGTACGGTGGCGTAGGCCATTTCTGCTCTGCATCTCGTTCCACCTGGTTTTTCATATCTAACGGCTTTGGAGTGATGGGCTCTTGCCCGTCTCCAAATAAAACCATATTACCGCTTGCTGAAGGAGATGGGGTCGGATAAGGATTAGAGAGCCCCAAATTAGTGGTAGATTGCCTAACATTAGGTTTACCGTCTTTCTCAAGGCGTGTCATCGCTTTTTGAGCCGAATGGAGAACCTCGTCAAGTAGTTCGTCTTCCTCGTCAAGTGCGTCTCCTTGAACACCGTGGGCGCCTTGGGCTCTCCGTGTCCTACTAGAAATAGGGCCAGTTGCCCGCGCGGCTCCAATCAGGTTGTCCGCTGACCGAGCTTGTTGATGAGGCAGTGAATGATGTCGCTTCAAATTGCTATTGGAAGCAGAGTTGTGCATTGGCGGGGTCGGCGCGTTTCCACAGTTGGACACATTCGACCCGTCCCGGAGAGTCTTATCGAGTGAATCATACGTGTCGGCCCTGGGATTCTGGACTTGGTCGACAATTAAGGATGACCGATTGCTTGACCATGGTCCGCATCCAGCTTGTGCTTCGATGTCGTCGAGCGAAGGTGAAATAGGAGTCTGATGCCGCCCGGAAAATCTCCTCGCACGTTTTCTGAGGTGCGAGAAAAAGCTCTCTTTCTGTGTATTTGGTGGCGATGCTAATCCCGTACCATTGAGAGCACGCTCTGCTTGTTGACGGTGCATTTCGGTATAGTGATTTGTGCTTGATGCTACCGACAGCTGACGACTAATTTTCTTGCCCATCTTTTCATCCGTCACGACGGAACGTTCGCTTGTATTGGCGTAAGGGTGACTATACCCCGACGTGCGGTTTGAAGCCTGGGCGGTAACCGCGTCAGAAAGAGGTGAGATGGGCCGAATTGTCGGTAGGATCGGCATGGGGGCAACGTTTGAGGGCCCATTAGTCCATGTGCTGCGCTTGCTTGCATTCGATGGAGCCTTAACAGCCGGCACATCTGCAACGGCCGGGGCCTGAATCGGAAGCGGTCGCGGGCCTGCCACATTTTTCACAATCGTCTCTGTTGCGGTCTCTGTGACCTCTGACCGACCGATTAGAGATTTCCTAAACCACGAAGGTTTTGATGTAGCCGTGCCTGTGGTCGACTCCTTTGATCGGCCGATATCCGATTGCTTTCGACCGAGAATCTTTGATGCCGAAGATTTCGGCCTCAAAGGATCAACTGCATCAACGAAGTAGTCATGGGCCAACGCCTGGGTTGATGTCGGCCGGTTTTTGGGATCCCACATCAGACACCAGGTGACAAATTGGCTGAGTGAAGCTGGCCATTGCGGCGACTGAAGGATTGTATCCATGGAATGAGGTGCCATCTTTGGGAACGTAAACCCCAATTTGCCAGCTAGCAGAATTCCTTCTTTCCACTCCCCTCCACCTACGGAAGCGCCAGCTTTATTATACCAGCTGCCTGGACTGCCCATAATTTCACATACCCTCCAGACTTGGTCGACTTCATTTGCACCTGGAAATAATGGCTTCAGTGTCGCCACTTCAACAGCCATGGCACCAATAGCCCAGATGTCTACCGGAGCCGAGTATTCTCCGGCACGAAGTAAAACTTCCGGGGCCCGGTACCACCGGGTCGATACGTAAGTAGTATAGGGCAACTGGGAATGCGTCTCCCGTGCAAGTCCGAAATCCGCAATCTTTACGGTATATGCGGGTGGCGTGGACGGTGGTGTCACAAGTGCTGAGTACCTTCTGAACGAATTGGCCGTGTCTTGATGACTAGAGGTGGAGACGAGTATGTTTTCGGGTTTGATGTCTCGATGGAAAAAGTGATGTGCGTGAATGTGCTCCAGACCCTGCATGATTTGGAAGAGTATGCTTTTGACACTGGCGTTATCAAGGCATTTGTGATCCCGGGACTTCATCAGTTGATATAAGTTTCCTTCCATGTATTCCATGCATATGTGTAGCTTCTTGGTGTAAGGGTCGAGAAATATGTCCAAAGCCGGGACCAAGTGGCAATGAGGTGGTAGTGTCCGCAGAAATACCACCTCCCGCAACTCCAGACAAGGCGTGAAAGAGTCGAATGTCTTCTTCATTGTCTTGATCGCAATCTAATGCACGCTCGTCAGTCACGGCTGGCTTCAAACCACGGCTTGCTACATACTACAGTCCCACGACGAGCGACGCTTGCACCAGCCGTCCGAACTCTTGCCAAACACACACTGCCAAAGCTTCCATCACCAATGTCCTTCAACACTTCAAAGCGGTCCCCTAGAGCCAAGGCGGCAGTTCCCTGCGGCGTCGCAGCCCGCCTGTGGGCTAGATCGTGTGCGACCGTCATTTTCAAGTTGATGCCGAGGCGCTGGTATTAATGCTTCAGGGGCGCTCCGAGACGTCAAAGTTCCGGACTTGTTTCTGCTGAATGTATACAGCTAATTCCTCCAATACAGTTCCGAATTCGATTATTCAGCTCTACACAAGAGCCATGGAGTTGTTTATGTTCATCCAGATCGTCCGAAATTCAAATAGCGAACGGCAAAGGCTGTTGTCCTCAGAATTCGTGCCCACGATCCAAGGCAGAGGTTTGCTGAAATGGTCTGAATCGATGGCGTATGAGTTGAGAAACACAAGAAGACCAAGAGCAAGACAGGGTAAACTCCAGAAGAGGGACTGAAAAAATCGACAAAAATGGTCAAGGAGTGGATTGATAACAGGACTATCAAGGGGGGTGGGTGGGAGAACCAGGGAGGTGATGGAACCACGGAGTCGGAGAGCGGGTCCAAGGGGAGCTCGGTAGATTGCCTCGAGCTTCTCGAAATGAAGGCCTTCCTCACTAGCCTATTAGATGCTGGACGAAAAAGGAATGACTGATTTTTAATATGGCGACAGACAGAAATTGACGAGTAGGGACACTAGGAAAAAAAAAAGGAGAGTGAGAGGCGGGTAGCGCCGTATTATGGTACAGTGCTGTATGTCCTGGTTGGAATTATTACTGTTGGGAATTATTTATGTTCCCGTTGCTAACGTGATGAACAGGAAAACCTATTCGTGGCCGCGCGCATGGAGGTGTTTTATGTTTTAAATAGGCAATAAGCACGTACAAAAGAAAGAAGGGGGGCAAAATGCGCGCTCACAATGATCTTTTGAAGCGGACCAGGAATTGTATGCTGTATTCCGAGAATGGGCAGCCACGAGAGATCTATTGCATCGTTGGTCCAACTCCGTGATCGAGCGCGTTGTGTGTATGGTCAAAAAAAAAGCAGAATGCGGGAAAGACGAGACGAGACGTGACGAGCGGGAAGAGGATGAACTGGGAAAGGGTGCGTGAGGGCGAGAGAGTGTGTGTGTGTGTGAGAGAGAGAAAGAAAGGGACTGTTGGGCGGTAGGTCCTGTAGGAGGTACCCAGAAGCATACGTACCGGTAGCGTAAACTGCCTATTCCGTGGTAAAACGAGAACGCTGGCGAGAACGCAAAGCACGGCAGAATTTATTAGGTACGTTAGTTAGGCTTGGTGGGTTTTCTTCGCTGAGGCATTCCATTAATTGGTGCTATAGGCAGTGCTAGACCGGGGCCGCTAATGCGTTCTGGGTAGGTAGCGCATTGACAGTGGAAAATAAGCTTGTGGTTCCTGCACTGACTTAACCTAGGTACCGTTCTATGGGTAGGTACATTTTGCACGCTTGTAGCGGGGTATATTGAGGGTAGCCCTGCCATATAACGACGCCGCCCGGAACTATAGTCAGGTACCTAGATCGGTATCGCATCGTTGTACTCAGTAAGGTACCAATCGCTGCAGGGAGTTTAAGGACCTTAAGGACCTCAGGTACCCAATACGCTCCACTACTCCCTGCCGCACCGCGTACGAAGGGTTGACGACAAAACTATAGAGACTCATCAAAACCTTTTGTTGGCTATAACACCGTGCGACCCTTGATTTCACTGTCTAGGAAGAGCACATAGCCGGTACGGTTCCCTCCCTATGGCCACTATAATAGAATTCGTATACCGCTACCTATTCGCTCAACACTGTGTCATAACTATCTTTGCGGTCGCGGCGGGTCTCCATCCTTTTGTCGTCTGCCTTCGTACACCGCACCGCACCGCACTGCACCCGGGGTGCACTTGAAGGTCAAGCCTACGTTAATTTTAGCGGGTGAGCGGATTCAAATTGGTCTGTGCTAGCGCGACAATAGCATGATTGAAAGAGAATATTCGGAGCATCCCAGGGACCCTAGGTTCTCCAATACTTAATACCCGGTAGACATTGGGCACCGTTTTCCGTTTCCCAAGCCACATAACTACATGGTGTAGGGTACATTGTTTCTACCTTACGGAATGTGGGGAGAACTTGTGTTCTCGACGTGTGCACACGCGATAATTAAGTACCGGGCCAATATTACAACGTACACTAGAATTCCCGGTAGGGGTTTACTATCAAACACCTGTAGATTCAAGCCCAGCCTACAGTAACTAACGGTTCTTGTACAATACCAACCAAGGGCAGAAAATGCTTCCGCTTCAGCCGGCAGCTTGATTTGTCAGGAATCGAGTGGCTGGCGTAGCGTACGGACGTGGATTCTTTAAGCTAGGTATATACATCTTTACTCGCCTCCACTAACATTTCCTAACTTCCTAGGTACCGTAGGTGGCTAAGTACCGTACATAATGCTAAGTAAATACCTACGACTTTAAAGGTCGTGTCCCTGCTGTTCGGCCGAGAACTATGGCAAGCCGGCCAGCAGGGAAAACGCATTAGATACCTCGTACTTACGCCGCCTCCCCGGATTTACCGTAAATAGTGTAAGTATGGAATAACCACCACAGAGTAACTAACTGCCTACAGACTGTACTAGATGTGGTTACTCACTTTTAAATCGATGTAATTCGCAAGGGTGGAATGATAGTTATTGGACCTGGGCACAGTTACGTACGGAAGAGGACAATCTACTAAGTAATAGTAATGCGCCGCATGGTGAGGTTATAGTGGAGTTACGATGGATGTTAACGACCTTAACGGCGCATTATTTCTAAATCACACTTCCGGACAATTACCTAAGTATATGTATGACACACATCGTTCATTCGGACACTCTTCTGAGACGCCTTGCTATTATTACCTACTGTACGTCCGTAGCAAGACACGTCGTACGCCCGTCCACCAGCGACAGTTAGCCTCTTCCCCACTGCCCAGATATTAGCCGCCAAGCTGCAAAGCCCGCCGTACTGTATAAGCAAGAAGTTGTCTCCAAGTGTGTGATATCTAACTGCTAAGTAGAGAAGGTGTGAAAATCACATTTCCCAGCCTATCGGAATACCTAACACGTTGACGAGCCAAGGTGATAGGTATGCGGATGGTACTTACATACAGTCAAGCTTGGTGTGGATCGTCCCGATTTTGCCATGCGGATGCCAACACATGCAACGAGAGTGGTCTGTCTAGGGACCTACCCCATGGGATGGCTCCCCACTGTCTAGGTATAAAAGTGCGTCAACCCAAACGACCTGGCGTTTCTGCCGCGTAACTATCCGTAACGCGTTGGTTTGGCGAATCGTAGGTTGGCGGGCTAATTGGTTTCTTCTTTAGTACAAGTGAATGGCACCGTTCCTTGGTGTCGCATACATACCCTTTCTTAGTGGATCTATAGTGTGCCCTGTACCTGGTGTAGTCCGCGATGTTCGCTACTAAAAGTACAACAGTTGAGACGCCAACTAGGTGACCACACTAGGGGTCTGTCGTTCGATGAACGGTTTTGGGACTTTCGAGCCATTTTTCTTTTTGTCGTATCAACTGCGGCAATTGCTGACTGGTGGCGAACATGCCACATGCCTTGGCGTCCCTCAGGTATGTAATTACTTATTCCTGGGACGGCAAACCGAGGGAAAAAAGTGTGCTCGCTAGGTGGTAGCTAGGCAGGTAGCAAGATGAGGGACTCCGATGATACAGACGACCCTGCTTCTCGACCCAGTGTATGTTGTATTGTTCAGCCAGCTAGGGGCGCCACTCCCGTACGACTCCCAGTCGATGATGAGACGGGTTTGAGTGGGTTGCATGGCCGAGCGATACGGTAGGCCGAACGATAGGCAGGAAACTGTACCTTACCTGGGCATTGTTCGGCATACCGTATTGCTCGGCCATCCAGCCCACTCAAACAAATCCACGGGATTTCTGGTAGCCATAAGCAAGTGGCGCCCCTAGATGGCCGAGCAACAAGGTAGGCCCCGACCGGCTGGGTAAACACATTAGTGCACGAAGGACGTCCGTACTTCTGGGACAGACATCATAGATCTACTTAGTATTCCGTACTTGGTAGGTATACATACCTGGTATTATATACCAGGCAGGATTGAGTATAGCTACTGCGTATGCGCAGAAGGGAAATGGGTTCCTAAGCAAATCTCATCAATGTCATCGCGTTGCATCATCAGAATGCCTTCTCCCCTACCTAGCGTAATCGTAAGGAAACATCGGGCATTGAAGATAGAAAAGGGGGAGGTCCGTGAAGACAACACGCTTGATTGATTGGCCGGCTACGTTTGATGTGGAACTCCAGCCCATCTATCTAATACCGATCTGGCTTACTCTGTCGAAATAAATACTTCAGGACATAACGAGTTGCCAACCCTGCCGGGCCATCAACTCCAGTCGCGGGCATTCGCTACAATCCCTGGCCTATCAGCGCCGGTAACGCGTTACCGGTAGTGTATGCTACGTAGGAAATGCACTACTATTCCGTAAATGCACTAAATCAATGCACCGTACATTAACGTATCCATTTACCTAAGATTTAGGTACGCACACAGTACCACTGCTTCGCACTGTACCTGTAGCTGGCATACGCTGCTGGTGCTGGTGATTACTTACATGATGCTTAGGCGTACTACCGGTGCCTGCTATGTAATAAGTGCACAGCGAAGCGTCGGAATCTCCATCTGATGGTTACTGTACGTGGCGAAAAAAAAACCCGTTTTGGAATCAGATGCTACCTATGATAATGGACGAAAGTGCACAGCTCTCACATAGTAAGCCAGCACTGTGTCTAGCTCCGAGGTTCGCATTGGCAACTCGTTACCAACCCTGATAACTGTACAGCTTGGCCACCAAGCTTGCTCGGCCAATAGTGGACACTTTTAGCGGTACGTTAGGTGGGGTGGCCAGCCAGGTTGGCAACATCGTCGGATAACCTGGAAGTTCTGAGTACGGGATACCCAGTGTGCCCATAAAGCCGACTGCTAACCAACAGTGACGGATATCTGGAAGAAAAGGCGCAGGTTCCTGATTAATGGAGCTAATGCGTTTACCCTATTGGTCGGCCTATCAAGCTGCTGAGCTCGGCGAGTTCTAAGGGGGCGCCAGCCGTGACCAGCTGCTTCCGATTTGAAAGCCACGGTGAGCTCCGGTATTACCGCAATATCCCACCTGGCCCCGGCCGTCCGGCTTTTGGCGGCCCGCAAATTCGACGAACACCTCGGATTGGCGTTGTAACTTCCATGAATCAAAACGTCCATCCAACGAGGACAAGATGCTCGTGAGAAGCTTTCTTCCTGATATGAAATCTAAGATTCTGCTCATATGATACAAGATATCGTGCCTGATTCGTACATACGCAGTTGTATTGCTGTATATCTACCCTACCCCTACACTTTGTAGTAAGATGTTCCCTTTTGCTCTGCCTTTGGCCTCTTTGAAAAGTGAATTACGAATAGGTAACGGCCAACGCTGTTTGGTCCACGAATAGCGACTGAAGATACTTTATTCCAGAGAAAATATGAATGCTAACTCATTTTTAAATACTCTAGGATCGCTTAATCAGGTGTTGTACGGACTTACAGAGAGTTGGAGATGGGCGTTCCGAGGCCGAACCGCCCGGCTTCTTACTTTCCATGAGCACCTTCATGATGCCCAAAACAGTTGCCCGGGACAGCTGCCCGGTGCTTCATTACCTGTCAGCCACGTTGGCATGGTGTACTATGGCTTATCTCCTGGTTGACGGGCATTAATACATCTGTACCTGCCAGGAAGCACTTTCTCCGAGGTCATCGTTGGGGCGTGACTGCCCTTGGTCGTCGTGACATAGAGTGAAAGGGCAGCTATGATCTGTGCCTGCGCACTGTCCACTTCCTACATCCGTGCCCTATGCCTCCTGCCTCCTATCTTCCACCTACACCTGCCAGTTTGTGGGTGCTTGCCCGGACCAAACACGGCGCCTGTTTTCCGTACCTGCCACAGCTTCGTTCTAGCAACTGCTGCCTTATCTAGCTGTTTCCTTGTTTCAACCTTCCTCTGAAGCCGAAACTTGCCGGGTGATATAAACGGCCGCCCGCAGATCTCCTCTGCTTCACTTCCTCTCCCCTTCCCTCTCCTCCCCCCTCTCCCCAACCCCTCATTCTCACCTTGCCCAGGACATCTCCGCGAACACCAACACCCAATCTGCCATATGTGCCTTACCAATATCTCTTGCTTCAGGTTCGTCGTCTCGACTACGAACCCTAAGGGTTCAAGAGCTGAGCCTGCCGTCCCGATAAGTCTACGTTGAATCTCGATGTCGCCGACGGTAAGTCTGCTACGCCTTCGTAATTTTCGTTGTCAACTTTGTTCTTCTCCAAACTGCTCAGCATGTTTCCTCTATGCCTCCGCCCTTGTACGAACGTGAGGGTGATCTCTTCCTCTAACGCGCGCCAATAGTCCACTATCGTTTTAAACAATTCCTGGTAATCCGCAGTATGGCTCCCCGACCTCCCGCCAGCCAAGCTGCCTTGCCAGCCACGTAAGTGTTCTCGCCTTTGGATATGGCTAGTTCTTATTTCTCTACTAGCTTTCGGTGCAGAGTATGTGGGCAGAATAAAGTCCCTGGCGCATTTTCCAATAGTCAGATTCAGAAGTGGCGCAACAAGAAGAAAAACGATCGGCGCAATGAGATTACCCCTGAAACCGTCGGACTCATTTGTACGGGCCACGACGGCGAACGAGACCTGCGTTGCCATGGCCCTTGCGATCGCTCAAAGCCCGTACAACTCTTCAGCAAGACACAACGAAATGCCCCGACGCCTGTAAGTGGCCACTCCTCCACACCTAACGCGTCGGATATAGGTGGCTGACTATCTTGATTTTATAGTGGTGCATTGAGTGTACCGAATGGCGAAACCATTTTGAAGGCCTTGAGATCCCCACTGCAGGTCCGAGAGCCACCGTCACGCGAGGGCTCTATACCTCAAAGTATGACGACTCCGACGAGGCCGAGGACTCCGGCGGGGAAGAAACCGCTGGCCTTCCCAACGATCCAACTCCTGTTACGAGCGTTGTTGGTAGTCTTCATGGTTATGACGCCGCGGGTCCGGGCACAAGTCAGTATGCAAGTACAGAGGCAGGTCAGAACGAAGTACGTAGTCTAGACCACAATCTCTGCTATCATAAGCTAATGGTGTTGCATAGGGTGCCATGACAAATGCGGTGTCAACTGTCGGCAGTGCCGAAATTTCTCTGTGGAATGGAGAAAATGACGATGCTAGTAGAAGTGATGCTGGTTCTGGCAATTCGAATAGAACCATTATTGGCATCCAATCTAATTCTATGCGCAGCGGACAAACACTGGTCAATACGGGCGACTATCAAGCCTCCGCGATTTCCAATCCAAGACAAGGTGATTCTCACACACCGACGGATTATACACCAAGTAGAGTTCCTCGTTATATCGGCCGATTGGTCCCCTTACGTCATGCGCCGGACCAGAATCCGGACATCCAGGCTGATACATCCGCAACAAGTGGCCTGCCCGTAGGTTTGGGTGAGCTTGCGCAGCCAACCGAGCAAGTCAGAAGAATGGCGGTTGCCGTTGGTAATGAGCCTACCAAGACCAGTAAAGACGCAAGTAAGGAGAACAAGAATCATAGGTGGTACCATGGTGTAAGTGTTTTCAGGTATCCTGCTACTTCATACGATAGGCTAACTCTGGATTAGGCTACGCGCAGGGTATTCCGTAAACCCGGAGAAAACTCTGCAGCCTTGGCAGAGGCTCGAGCCGAATTTGCTCATGATTCTGATAGTGGTGATGATGTGTGAGCCGAGAACGAGTCAATCACGATACTTTGAACGAGCCCTGGCTTCCGCTGAGCACCGTGCTCATACCAATATCATTCGCCTGCGGGCATACTAGCTATCCTTTGCAGTGTATTAGCCCCGAGGAATACTCGTTTCTTTTAAACCCGCATACACCAGATAGAGTGGTTGGGCAACGATGGATTTGTTAAGACTGAATGACGATGATCGGCCATTTCAAAACGATGTGGCGATAGATAAGAAATACATGCCATCGGTACCATTGCAGCCTCGATACGTTTCCCACCCGTCATACACGGCCATCTTGTTCTGCGGAGTGATATCCAAATGCCCATAGGCCGTGCAATGTATGTAATCGTGCATGCTGCGGTCACCTCCCCTCCATAAATAAAAAGAAAGTTATTCGGCGGCTAGAATCTAAGGGTAGCTGCAGCCTCTTCCGACAATATAGGCCGGATGAGCAGGGATATGCTCCTGCAAGACCGGATGCTTACAGTCCATCTTCCATCGCCCGGCTGCTTACCACGAATACATGACCTCGGCGACATCGTTGCCGCGGATGTCGCCGAGGTCATGTCATTCGCCCAACTCGGGCTACAGCCGTTGCGCTAATGTGATGTTCTGTGCCACTAGGAGGAAGATGCTGCCTGAAGTCGTCGACTCTCTCTAGTACGCTGCTGTGCGCGTGGACATCTGTCAATATGCTGATGCCCAGATAGTAGGTCGTTTGAACAGTCTGTAAATATCGTCCGGAGTCGGTCCCAAGAGCACCCTCATCAAACCGTACTCTTCCCTGCAGCTCAACATGTTCTGAGCGTAAAGCCTTTCATTTCATAGGAATGCGAAATGACGAACGGGAGACCTCAAGACCAAGCCCATTCCGGATCGGAAGCACTGCCCGACTGCTCTGGGGCGCCCATGGAAACCGCCACTACACCCGGAAGCCTGTCAACTAGCTCATCAGCTTCATCCGCTCTTGGGAACTCCGAAGATCACATCCAGAATGGATCACCACCTGCTCGTCTCGACTGGGAACAGAATGACTCGACAATTCGGACGCCGGGTCATGACTCACGGTCATCCTTGGGCCCCAGGGAGATTCCGGCTGATATGATGGACGAGATTAGAAAGCTGATTAGACAGGAATGCAAGTGCCCATCTCGCTCGAGTAAGACGAAACTAACACAGTAGCGTCATTAAGCTGTCTTCCGACGGGAAACTGACATGACGAACGTAGTTCTCGGGGTACACACATTAAAAGATCACGCTCGAAAGCCCGCGGGTGACGACGGCGATCTCGGCCCTGTGAACACTAACACGAACAATGGCAGTCAGGAGAAGAGGCTCTCGTATCCCGACACAATGGCCAAGACACCCATAGATGAGAGGAATGACGGTTTGTATTTGCCAACGGTAGTGTCGGAGCCTATGGCCACACCTCTATCTGCTCTATCTGCTCTATCGTCTTCGCCCCCTATTTCTGCGCAACAGCCTTCAATACTGCCTCCCGTGGCTACGAAATTAGAATCACCGAGAATAGGGGTCAGGTTCAGCGATGGCGCGCCGCCTTCCCGTAGCCCTTATGCTGGGCCGGCGTCGGGGGCAGCGAAGAAAACCCCTTGGTCTATGTATCGCCGTATATCGAGCTCCAGTGGCGAGTCTGTGCCTGAGTGGGGAGTTCTATTCGACAAGAATGGATTTGTAACAGCGAGGTGCGCGCAAGTATTCAGAGGGCTGGCGAGATGTTTGGTACGATACCGTCACTTTTCATTAACGTCCAGCAAAAAACAATCCATACATTGAGATTAGTGGTGGACGCTGATCTGATACATCTATGCTGCGCAGGCTGAGGAATCCCCATCTCGAGACGCAGTTCTAGTCACTCCTGAGAAGCTAGGTCTGCTCTATTCGCGGTTCAGGATCGAGGGGGAGGTGTATCCTTTCGAAGGTGAGCATCCACTTTGTCCCCTCCCTTCCCTCCAAGATCGCGGAGTTTCGTCTATCTGGTTGTTCTCTAACACAAAATAGATATCTTCCATATATTCTCACGTCAGGCAAGCGGCGTTGACACTAGGGCCAGCATCAGCAACAACAATAGGCTGACAACCTATTATAACCGAATCAGTGATTTTTTCGCAGACCTCGACTGCGAATACTACCTCGTGCCTCCACCCAAGATCGAAACTGCGTTGATTTTACATCCGTCATCAGCCCTATCCGTGTCCTCACCTTCGGCAGAAACACCGTCATCGCCAATGTTCCCGCGTTCGAGCTCATACTCAAGCCTGCATCCGGATCCGACCCCATCTCCGAACCAGTATACGCCCGTCCTTTCCCGTATTCGACACGCCAGGCCGTGTATCCCGGCCCTAACTCTTGACGGTTTCGCCCAGTTCCTCACGATTTGCGTCCTGGCACACCCCGACGAGGAAGCCAAGCGCCTGGATAAGATTGTCAGCGAGCTAGCACTTGAAGCGGACGTTCCACCGAGCAACTCGATTATCCACAGTACCGTCACACCAAATAATACACCGACCAGCCCATCTACTCCCCTGTCTTCTGTGCCGCGCCAGTTACCTTCGACAGGGGCTGGACTGGGTACCAGTGGCCGCGGCGAGAAACTCCCGCGACAGTTCGTCCGCAGCCTCTTCCCCGTAAAAGTAGACGTGAGATCGCGAAAACTCCTCTCTGTCGCTGTGGAGGACCTCCTGTACGATCTACGTCTTTCTGATTCATCCTTCTCGTCCTCGTCGGGCGCTGTGTTCTTAACCTCGGCTTCAACGCCGGCTCCCGAGCCGGTCGAGCAGAACGGGCGACGCCCCTTTACTACCACCCCGACGAACCCGAGCTCAGGTTCAAACTCGGGCCGGAGTCGGGGGGTCCCGCATCTCCCACCTCCCCCTGTGCCTACGTCTCGGAACGCGAGCGGGAATGGAGGCGCCTGCAAGAATGGTGACAGCCAGGTAAGCTCGGCGCCGAAACCACTACCGTCATCTTCGTCTGCGGGGTCTTTGGTGAAGTTCCGGACCGCTTCGCCGCCGCCGATAGGACCCCGCGGCTACCATCGTCGCCATAGCTATTACGAACATCGACGGCAGGGGCCCGTTGACTCGCCCCACAAGTCGCTTTCGGTGGTGGCGCTGAAATCAAGGAGCCGCGCGGCGGGATTCGAGCTGGGGGATACGGACGAGGAACTCGATGGTGATTCTGCTAGCTCGGACACTGTTACTACGGTGGCTGTGGTTGCGCCCCGGTTGGATCGACGGGGTAGTTATCATGGACGTGAACGAGAACGGGCGAGGGAAAAGGAAAAGGAACGGGAGAGATATCGAGAAAGCCATAAGGAGAGGGATCGGAATAGGGACCGTGATCGTGATCAGGATCATGACCATGACCGGGATCGGGATCGGGATCGAGACCGAGCGAAGGGCCACGATAGACGTCCAGACCCGGCACCACGCCGACAAAGCGATCGACGATGGGGTGGCGCTGCGGGGGCTCCTAGTACGAACACCATGGCGTCTGGTGCGACGACAGGCGGTAATTCCGCAGGAGATCGGAACGGACAAGTCACCGCCGTTGTCGTCGGGCAGAAGCATGATGACCTCGGACCGACGTGGTCTGAGGTCATCCGGGCCCAACAGCAGCAGGGGACTCGAGGGGTCACATTCTCCGATGAGAGAGATCGATCATATGCTTGATTTAATGCCTTTTTCCTTTTCAGAGTTGAGGTTGCGAAATACTTAAGCCTGGGGGGAAAGGGGGGAGAATGTACGATACCGCGATTGATTTTCGAGAAAGAGGGAAGTTGATACAAGCTTTACACAAAGCAATGGGATTGGTGCATAGTTAATACACTATCAACAAGAAGAGCAGAGTCGAATCATCTTGGATTTGAAGGGCCTGGGGGACAGAATGACAATTTGGGGAGCAGACGGGGTTTCACGGAGTCTTTCATGTTCAAAGCTTCACGAAGTTACGAAGTTTGTATGAGTCACCGCCCCCCTTTTTTTCTTTCTTTTAAATAACTTCTCTTTTAAATTCTCGCGATGGGGTATTTCTTTTTCACTATTTGATGTACCTTCGTATGTTATCCATTCCGAAAGTATATGGGAGAGATATATATCCCGCGCACAGATCCTAATGAGTGACGAAACATCTCGCAGACCATAACAACATGAGGTTGTGTGTTATATTCATTCATTTCACGGGCGTCAAAAACAAAAATCCAACCCCACAAGATTTGGGTTTTCTCTCTCTCTCTTTTTCCTTTCTTTTTTTTCCTCATATCCGCCCCTATATTTCCTATATATAGCAACAGGGGTTTCGAAGACCGAAAAAAAAGGTAATCTCGTTATATACGCTTTAAACCCGTGCTGTTGGCTCGTGATGATGCTTCTCGTGCGCGAAGTGTTCCTCGGCATATTCGAGGACGCTCGCCGAGGACGGCGGTTTCGGTGCTTCGATGTCGCGGCGCAGGATGTAGTGGCCCCAGAAGTAATTGGCCTCGGCGATTCCGTAGCGCATGATGCTGCGCAGCGGGACGTCGAACGTGGCGTCGAGCTCCTCTAGGGTTTTCTCCTTGGTCTCGGGGAGGAATAGGAGTACGAGGACCCATCCCACTATGTTCCATGCTGCGTACCACGAAAACGCGCCTGCGTTGGTCCAGGCTAACACTAGGGACGGCCAGGTGATCGAGACGACGGCGTTGAAGAACCTTGGTGTTCACTGTTAGTAATTTGGGGAGTTGTATTTGGATCGGTGGACACGCTTACCATGTTGTCGCTGTCGCTAGTGACATTCCGAAGGATCGGATATATAGCGGATAGGCTTCGGCACTGTACGTGAATGGAACTGGACCTTCACCCGGTGAATAGACGACGCCGAAGAGATATATTCCTAGCGCTACGTTGGCAACGCGAGCTACTTGGCTCGGGATGTAGAAACTGAAGCCTGTGTAGAAGAGGAACAGAGCCATCAACTGGATTCATGTATTAGTATAGGGTCGGACGTCCAACTAGATAGGTAAGACGGTACTCACGGGGAAAGTGGTCAGGAGAAGCTTCCTTCGACCAAATGTGTCAATGGTGTAAAAGGCCGGGATGGCGAATAGGAAGTTGACGGCGCCGAATCCGAGAGATGCGGCGAGGGCGGATTTGACGCTGAAATCGCTGTCGATGAAGATCTGGGTGGAATAGTATGCGATGGCATTCACGCCGCAGAACTGCTGCATGTACATGACGATCTCAGAGGCGATGGCGGCATTTCGGTTTCTGCGAATGGTGAAGATCTCCTTGAACTTGTTCTGCTCGATCTGCATTGTCTCCTTCTCGACCTGGAGGAGCGCATCCATATAGAAGAGATCGCGCGCGGCCTGGACTTTTTCATATCGCAGTTGGAGGATCGCCTTGTACGCGTCCAAGTGTCTGTCTTTGGTTAAGTACCATCGCGGTGACTGCGAGAGAGCCAATATTAGAATCTTTTCACCCTGTTCGGAATGTCTTTTATTCTGGGACGAACCTCAGGCGTGAAGAACACGAGGGCAACAACGATGACGGCGGGGATCAAGGCGGAGCCCATCATCAAACGCCAGTTCAAGCCGATGATACCAGACAGATCGGGAACTTCGTAAAATGCGAGGTCGGCTACGTAGCCTATCAGAATGCCAAATGCGGTCCACATCTGCCATTGCATCACAAGGGCACCCCGAAGCTTCGGTGGAGAACATTCGGCAGCCAAGATGGCTTGGTGGAGGGTCAGCCTCGCTTTTCCGCAGATCAGGGCGACAACTTACGACTTGTAGCAGACTTGGGACCGATGCCAAAGCCAAGGAAGAAGCGAGCAATAAACATGTGCCACCAGGTGTTGGTGAAAGCCTGCCAAAAGCAGGCAAGGGCCGAGATGGCGCACGAAATAAAGACGGTACCACGGCGTCCGAATCTTTTGTTCAGAGGCTCAGTCAACCAGCAACCGATGAGGGCGCAGCCGATGTAGGGCGCAGCTAGAAGGATATTAGCGATCGCACGGTTCGTATACCTGTCATAAACGGCGAAGCTTACAGTTGATCAGACCGACGAGCCATGAATCTAAAGGACACGGGCGTACACGTTAGCGCTCTGAAGAATCTGGGTGGTCGGGATAAAACATGCGTACCTCGCTGTGAATTGGGGTCACCGATTCCGAACTCTACCTTATAAAAGATCTGTCCTCCGTTGACGACCGTCTCATCCATACCTTGCACGGCGGCACAGAGAGAGCAGATGGTGATGACAGCATACAGCATTGGGGGGTTCCTCCACTTGTGGGTGATCTCCTCATCGAGAACTTTCCTTTCGTTGGCCGTGAGGCCCTCGATGGTATCGTACTTGTTCGAATTCCCGGCGATCATGGCTCCGAAGCGAAAAGCCCGGATGTCGTCTTCCCCGGTGATGCCATGCTGTTTGCAGAAGTCCTCACCCCGCTGGGCAAGCTCGTCCGGAGTCAAGCCGGCTAGGGGGTTCTCCAGCTTTGCCGAGGCTTCTAGGCGCTTCCTATGGCCTTCATCGAGCCCGGCGACCTTGTCGGCATTGCCGTCCTGAACTTCAATGTGGGAGACGTCAGAGGGATCCGAGTCTTTTCTGGAGGCCGGCTTCTCCTGTTCCCACGTGGGATCCCCCAATGGGGCGATGGACTTTTCCACGGACATTGCTACAATGCCAATGTCGGGCGTAGAGCTTGACCACGGCGAGTAGCAAAAGGAACGTTGATTTTCGAAGAAACGTGGACTACAGGGCCATCGCAATCCGGGGTATCAGCAAGTTCTAATATGGTGATGTCAACGCTCCACTCCAGCAGAAGGTCCTGATGGGGCAGAAGAGAAAGAACGGAGACAAAAGAAGAAGAAGAGGAGGAGGATCGCCGCGACGATGATCCGGACGCGCCAGTAATTATTTCAATTCAGGTTATTAGTAAACCTTTCGTGTAATTAATCACGCAGGTCGAAGGAATGGACTTTTGCATGGGCCCGTGGCCCTGTTATGCCTGACGGTTTTGCAGATCACCAAGTAAGGCACCAATCAATATCCGGATTCTGTGGTTTGCTCTGGGGAAAGAACTTGGACGTCAGACGGAGTCACCGGAGCCTTTCCGGGATAATGCTCCTGGAGCGAGGCATAGGTGCTAGGTATAGCAGGACAAGCCCAGCAACTTGAACACGTGAGTGCGGCGTGCGGCTCTACTTGACGATTGTGCACACTACCGGTTAGCAGAAGCGGCGAGAGACGAGAGCGGAAACTGGCCTGCTTACAACAAGCTGGCCGGAGAGATATGGTAGCTGGTCTGTCTAGAGTACAGAATACAAGGCGGCGTCCGCGGGCCAGGCCAACTGCCGGCGTCGGTACGGGCGCCAGAGGCAGAGCCATGCTCGAGTAGGCAGTGAGACACACGGGAGACGGGATGATGTCGGGATTGACTGGCGGTACCCTGTACTTGTGGCTGGTCTCTGGCTGGTCTCTGGCCGGGCTCTGGCTGGTCTCTGGCTACAAAGTACATACGTAGTAGATGGATGGTTGTAGAGGAAAGGAAGGGCCCGCCACTCGCTCGCATCTCGAACCATGACATGCTCTAGGTACCTTAGCACGTCGATAGTGCCAGAAGTTACCGGCACGTTATACGTTAGCGTTATACGTTAGCGCCTCAGGCAGCTGATCCATCCAGCGATTCCGCCCTCGGCAATGGATCTACGGGGCTGCTGCACCATGACGTGTGCAATCTGACAGCTTGCGCGATTCGGGACTAGCGGACCCACCGCCTGCGGTTTGCAGTGAGCGCACGCCACATTTATACGTTGCATAATCTGGCACAATCTGGCACAATCTGGAGCAGTTTATGCACACAATGCAGATCATGCAGATTATGCACGCTACTACTTGTAACCGCCGGTACTATTACTGTTCATGTCCTGAACCCTCGCCCGAGTTACCCACTCGAAGCAGCAGCACTTCAGTTCCATTTCTTAGCTACATACGCTGAACGTGAGGCTATACTTATCCCCGGTCGACTCGCGTGTCGACATACTGTGCCAGGACGTTAAACGCCGATATCCCCAGATACGCACAGTACCTGTTGTTCTCCGACTATACTGTCCGACTCCGAGTCGCTCTGCAATTTATATACAGTACGAATATCCTGTGCACAGTATGCCTCCAGACCAACATCAATTCTAGGCCGCCCTCCTTACTTATTACTGAGACAACGTTACGATGTTCTCGAAGCAATACAGACGGCTTCCGCCTCGACAGGTTGACTGCGCCCTTTCAGGCAGCAAACGGTACCGCCCAGAGCCTCCTGCTCTGCTTATTCCCTCACTGAAGGTCAGGCGAGGTCAGGACGGCATCTCCTCGATCTCCGCCATGTACAACCCCATACGTATCACGGTGCATATATGGTGGAGAAAGACCGGTCCCGAATCGGAGTCGACGTCGCAACGGCCCAGCAGAACCAGCAAGCTAGCGAGTCAGGCTCGATTTCTAACGGCGCCAGGGAGCTTAACTGTGCCCCCGGTAAATGGGTGGAGATTCGCTGGAGAAAGGGGCAACATCCTGACGGGTGGTGGCTCTGTCTGACTTACTTTGCCTGCTATACGTGGGGTAATTACCATCCTTCGTATAGGTGAGCATGGGCTGTTTATCTATCTGAAATACTTCGTAGCAGTCTATATTGCATCGCATTGCTTATTCGGCGTCACGGCGCGCACTTGCGTCTAATTCGAAGCAGCTCGCCAGTGCCTCCGTGTTGGCAGACAAGCAGAAGACGACCGGTTAGCGGCTAAGCAGCCCAATGGCGACTCGATCGCCCCACGTAGTGTTGTCTACCATAAGCCCGTCATCTGTACCGTACGTACCGTACGGAGATGGTAGATGCCGTTGCAAAAAGCAGGTATCGGCGCAAGCCAAGATATGCCAAACGTGCCAAGACAACCGCCAACCTTGAAGTTAATTCTGACTTATGCAAACTGCTGGGGAAATAAGGCGGATCTGTAGAACGTCCTATGGCATGTAAAAAAGGAGATACTTCGTATGTTCGCATGGGAAGAGTTGTCGTTACAGTACAAACTTACTGTAACATTTATGGGCACCGCTCCGCCGAGGAAGAAACAGAAAAAATCATGCTAGTTCCCGAGGGCTGGCGTGGGGCCGCACGTAGCATTCCTGATTCCGGGTTCCCGAAAATTCTTTCCTCGGGGTGATCGATCTGTGTTTTTCTTTTCTCGTTTGCCCTGAATCCCGCGTCTTTTTTTTTCCCTCTTAAAAAGGGTACATTCACATGAAGAACGTGGTTTCAAAGGCGTAACATCTCAGGGCTGTCGTGCGGTAGACCCATTTTCTTTAGCAGCACACCCAACCACATGTAACGTGCGAGCGGGGCTGACAAATTATTTTGCTTATGCAATTGCTGACGGCACCGGGGGGGGGGGGGGGGGAGTTCGAGCGTGATAATGTCCTATACTGCCTAGACAGATGTGTAAGTGATTCGCGGCCGTATCGTAGTAGCGGCGCCGGGCTGACGAGACTGACTTTCTTGACATCCACCCTCCAAGCAAATAGGCGAGCACTCCGTGGAAATCTAGAATCGGCGGGTAATATGGGCATAGGCTACCTGCGCTGCAATGCTGCCAGAAGAGCCTGAGGCTAGAAATACGTTGGGCGTATTCCGTGGAAGAAGAGTAGCAATGCCAAGTTATGTTCCGATGCTACTCTTACGGGGAGTGGGGGAGGGCCCCCCTCTTAAGTACTTTTCTCGTCGGCGATGAGCACGTAGGGACTTTCCTGTCCGGCCGGGTCTTCCTCCTTGCTTGCCCTGTTTGTATCTCTGCAGCGCGGACGCCACCAGAAGACATCTGCCCGTAACCCTGTCTCACGTGCTGCCACCGGCTCTGCTGTACTGAGTAGGTAATTAGTATTCCTGCTGCAGTAGCCCTTGAATCCACGTAAGGCGGTGAGCTGTTTTCAACAGGTAACTGAAATGCTCCTGCTTCCCCAGATGTCCCAACTCGTGGCGACCCATCCTCGCCTCCTCGCTACGCTCCGAAGAGGGTTCACCATGGGCGGGTTCTGACTTCTCCAGCCGTACTGCCAGTCGATTGCCGCACCCCGCGCCATTTTCTTGAAGCCGCGCTGGTATCTGCGCAGGGCTCGGGGCAACTCGGTCTGGCTGATTACCCGGTCCTTAATTACAGTGCATATCCGGTTCCTGTTGGCTGCTATATCCCGTGTAGTTCTCGTCGGAACTTAGCTGAATCGCACTTGGCCCCTTGCGTATGCGGGTGCGCTGCCACATGGTCGAAAACAAGGCTTTAGCCGATACAATAGATAGATGCAGTTGGAGGCTTCAGGCGTATAACTAAAGGTAGGTATGTTAGAACCGTGTATGAACTTCGAAGTCGGTATGGTGGGTAGGACTTTTAGACTGAATACGAAGCCTATAAAGTGGTATGTAGATTTGTAAGGTAGGTAGTATAGGTAGCTGGTTCGTGGCCGACAAAAGTCTGGCAGATAAAAATAAAGCCGAACCCGGCGCAAATACTGTCTATATCGTAGCCTTTTTCGAGCTCGTCTGCCCCCTTCCCCCACCCCTCATTGACGGCGACGTCCAACCTTCTTTGCCAATTGGTGCCTCAGTCAAACCCATTGGATCTTATTGACACTAAAAGCCTTGGATCCCCAGGAGTGATCACTGTCAGATGCTAAAGGTGGCACTTTTTACGAGATTACCGAAGAGAAAATCCATGGTGCTGTTCACGAGGAGGGGGAGGGGTCAGAAAAAAAAAAAGATGACGTGGGGCGCGACAATCCGCTTGGCTTGGCTTGAGTTGTCCAATCGAACCATGTGGGGCCCGTGGCGGATGCGGTGGGACCAACAGTTTGTCTTGTCCATCGCCTATGAGTGTAACTACCGTCCTTTTAATCCTTTTATAAGTTGTTCAGCTGTTAAGCCGTTAAGCTGTTCAGCTGTTGTTCAACCCGTCGCATCGCTCGGCTAAACGGACACATGTCCGTACAGACCAGATAAGATACATACTACCTATAGACTGTCGTCTGTACGTATACTCAAATCTATGGACCGGGGTTCACGTGTTGCTCCGCTACGGTAGGCACCGTTCGGCATACCACATTGTCTGGCCACCTGACCTGCTCAAAGCACGTCGAACCGGGGCCCAGAGGGAAGTGGCGGTTCGGATTGGTCGGGCGCTACGGCAGGCCGGGCGTGGGACGTGGTATAGAGCCAAAGCCCTATAAGCGAGGAACATCCCTGGGTTCCCGAACAAGGGTAGGCGCGGTACCCCAATTCGGGGCGTTCCGTGGACGGACACATGCTCCACACCGCCCCACACAGATACCCCATGACGTGCCGCAGGGCAGTCGGTGAGACACTGTAGCGACCGACCTCGCCTATACAATCTAGCCGTAAGCGGCGGTGCAGTTCATTGCAGAAGACCGAGGGATCTCTGCCACTGTGTTGAGAGTGAAAGCATACGGTGAGAGATACTAGCAACTGGCTGTTGCTAGTTAGGCATAACGACGGACACTTTTAACATCCCGAAGATGTTGGTTGAATACGGATTGCATCCGCATTAGTTGACGACGAAGTATCTCGTGAAGATAAAAAGCGACGCCACTACCAACGGACGTCACGAGAATCCCGAGACACTCCCGCTTTTGTATATTTGCTAATCACATGCTCAGGCGGGCGTGTTATTCATATTATTCATCGCATGTGCGTCAGAGCACTAGAGCACCTTCGATGACTTCATCTCAGCTGAGCTTATCTTCATCGTACATGATGCCTGAAAGAAAGGCACGGAATGCCTATCCGATCGATCGTTATTGCAGCCAACGGACGATCCGATCTGGCCATCTCTATACTAAGTACTTGGAATTCCAACCCAGCTGCTAACTTACAGCCGACTTGTTGCCACGAAAAAGACAAACCATTTCTGAAAACCAGTCAACACGGCCGATGTATCTCTTTGGATCATCTATACAGTGAGGAGGGTATCCTTCAAGCATCGGGATTACCGCATGCCGTTAGCCCGCACGGGAGATAATGGCAAGTTTTATCCGTAATATCGTCGGTGAGAGGCATTTACTCGTACTTGGTACTGCCGGTACCGGTACCTACACCTTTCTGGAGCCATGCGTCCCGCCTGTCTCCAGACAACGGGCTTCCATTTTCACTCACTTCGCCGGCTTGCCCTTATCAGGGTGCCCTTCCGACTGCATCACGCAGCCTCAGCCACGGCAGTGAACGGCATCATCGTTGCGATAACGCACTGCGCTTACACGTAGCAGCCGTCGTTGTCAAATGCCTTCCCTTCCCGGGGCAGAGGAGCGCATGGGTGCCAATCGCAGGAACCCGAGCTGTGGGGTTCTCAGTTCCTTGAACTGCTCAGCAGCCTAATTAACAAATGAACCCCAATCTAGACTAGAATGCGAGCTGACCAACTTCTCGCCTCCAGCTTATTGCTCGGCAGTAAGGCAGTAGGTAGTCGCCACACAGCCCAACGAACGTAGATACTACGTAGTCCTCCCCCGGACAAGGTACAGGTACAGGTACAGCAATTGCTTTGAGGGGAGGGCGC